>MU160217.1:27276-62030 GCA_015888305.1 Antheraea pernyi
TCCTTATTAAAGACCATCTTCTTTTAAAATTTTTATGAAGTAAAACTTAATGTACTTACCCTCATAAAATAACTATGGTTGTGGATTTTATGGCCGCCACCGATAGCTCCATTTTTATATTTCATTCCACGCTCCATGGGATACGTTAATTGAACTTTAACGGTCCAAGAAATGGGACATTATTGACTTTCAGTACATCACAAGGGTTGGAATCAAATACGGTGTTAAGGGACCGAATTATATGTGTAGGAAGCAAATATGTACAGGAAGAAAAATAATTTGTTAACTGAATTTTCCCAGATGGTTCGATGATAAATAATAATCAAGTTTGCCGAGTTATTCCACAGTAAAACAAATTTGACAAGTAGCTAATAGAACATTAGAACAGAATTTTATTGGCTACTAACATGTAATACTTTACATATTTTAAATAAATGTTGTTTGTAGATATGATGCCTCTTTAAGTGGCAAATTTTATTTTGCGGAAGAATCTAAATACTATTTTTTCGTCCTATAATTCTAAACTAGTTGGGTTACAAAAAAAGTTAAATACTTGGTTTAAAAATGTTTCGAATTATATGTACCACGCTCGCCCGACGCAAGTTCGCGTTATCTGTTTCGCAAGTCTAACCTAACGTAACCAAATCGAGACAAAAGATCAAGATGGCGAACATTCAGCGAGCGCGGTGCACTTAATTCGAAACATTTTTAAACAAGTATTCAATACGTATTTAACTTTTTTGTAATAACACCGATTATATTTATAATTCAATGTTTTCGGAATTCTCTCTATTTCAATATAAAATTTGTATCAAATTTTAAGACTCGTCCCCAGGAAGTATCGTATAAATTTTGATAATCGAACAGTATTATATCTCTTCGCACCTTTTTATTACGCTAACCTAGAAATCTGATTGTTTATATTAACATTAGGTTATAGGCCTCAGTATTTCTCATATTAATTTCAACTTTATATATCATGTTGTTCTCGAGTAAAAGGACCTTGACATAAGTATAAACAAACAAAAAATAGGTGAATAAAAAACTGATCCTACATAGTTCTTGTTTTCCTTTTATGAGGTGCGGAATTTAATTATTATTCGTACAGTTGGTACACTTCGAATTTATCTTATAAAAATTGATCACAACAACATGGTTTAAAATTGATAGGCGATTTCTCAATTTAAAAAAGAAAAAATATTGTAATACAGACATAATAGTAAAATTATATTAATATTAATGGTAAGTATCATACAGAAAACGTAAAAAAAGTTTAGAGTATAGTTAAAATTGTGCATTCTCTAAATAGAGAAAATTTCGTGAAATTCAAGTTTTCACGCTTCGCAGCGGAGTGGCTTTTCATATACGCCGTTGTGGAGCATCGCGCCGTTCCTCATTTGCACGTCAGCTCGACACTAGCACATATATTGTTCACTACCATTTCGACGCACTACGGCATATTACATAGGCCTTTATTAAATAGGGTTGCTATTTTTATGAACATCTTTATAGTTTTTGTGTATTGTGAATTAAATTAAATGAAAAATATATAGTGAAACCACAGTGTCATTCTAGCAGAATACCAGCTTCAATTCATTGGTGTTACCACATTCAGCTACATAGTTGTCGCGAATATACATATACATCACTCGAACTGTCTATCGATCTATTGTTTACATTCTTATCAAACTCTGTCGTGTCAATATTCCGATTAGATTCTATCGATGAGAGTCCACCCGGTGACTGTTCCGATCAGAGTCTGTGAAATTCCTGTTTTCTAACAAGTTCCTATCCCTCATTTAAAGGTCTCGCAGCTGTGATGGGCCGATACACGTACCTTATGCGTGTGGCCCGCATAAGATCGAAATCAGCTCGACCAAGACCCCATAGGATACGCCCGTTTGAGGAATAACGCACATGTTCTTGTTCTTTTGTGCTCTTTCCAATTTACTGTGACATTGACTTATATTTATTACGCTCTGTACAATTTTTTTTTTTCGAACTGACTACGCTATTCACCAAATAAAGTCTTAACAGCTTCACCGGACTACATACGCTCTGCACAAGTTAAAACAATACTTAACCCTAATAAATCGTTGTTAATAAAATAAATACTTATTATAATTTATTAAAAAAATAAAATAATATAAAAACTTATTGCTAACACTGTGAATTTCTACGTACTAGAACAATATTTAATACAAACTAACGGGTACATTTTTTTCTTTTTTTTATATCATAGGTAGCAAACGGACAGGTGGGTCACCTGATGTTAAGTGATCACCATCATCCATAGACACTTGCATCACCAGGGGAGTCGTAAGTGCGTTGCCAACCTGTCTTGGTGGACAGGGGGAGTAACGGAAGGGGGACGAGGAAGGGGAGGGAAGGTGGGCCTCCGGCGCTCTCACTGACCGAACGAAACGCAACAATGCAAGCACTGTTACTACACGTCGGTTTTCTGTGAGAGGGCGGTACTACCCCGGTCGAGCCGACACATTCATTCTGAAACAATTAACAGCTTCAGCGTAGCTCTACCACCTACAAAAAACTACTGAATTTACGCTTTTCTCTTCCTATAACTATTCAACTATTCAGTGTCTTGCACATGGCTCGCTGTCCGTAACAATAGTAATTTAACACCATTTATTTTGTGTTAACACTATCCCAGTTTTCTCCGAGTTACTCTTTGTTGTAGTCCAGTTAATTTTGTGTTAAATCATGACATACGTTTGTGAGGCGCGTTGAGGGATATTTTTGGCAGAAGATAAATTTGTAATTTCGCGTCATAACACACTACGTCATCGGTTAGGTAGGCCGTATTGCGTTTGGGTGGCTTGCGTATTATAGGGGCATGTATACATTCAATATTGATATCTTGTATGGAGATTGTGCATCATATATTTGATTAACTAATGAATTGTATAAAAATGTATATAATTATTGCTCAGAGTACCAAAAGAACAGTTTATGAATTTTGGATTTTAGATAATTCTCGCTGTCATTAATTTAATAAAATTCAAAACAGAACACAATTATTCTATTGTATTGAGTTTTCACTTTTATCAGCAGTGATATGACTGCCTCGATGTTTTTTTTACTTAAAAAAGTTTTATACAATCCATGTAAAATTATATCAGTATACAGAGCTTGCAGAAAATGTTACCAAAATACAATGATAATAAAATGAGTCACAAACTTGAATACATCAGAATAGTAAATGACGTCATCCATCTGGGAGTCTCACGAATTTTACTTTTCTGCTAGACGTGGATCTGTAGCACTTGCTACTTCTTCTAGATATCTAATCAAGCTCTAGAGGCAATTTAGGATTCGCAGAAGGTTCGAAATTCGGGACTTCCATCAATAATAAGGGGTGCTAGTGGTTTCGTATTGTATTTGCGACACAGATCACTTAGCTCATAGTTCATTATAAAAAGTTTTTATTATTATCGCAATCCTTGTAAACTAAAGGTTTTGCATCTAATTTGTGTTGTATATTTTAGTTACGCCTGCAATTGCTACTCTTATGTATCCTATATTTTAATTTCCCCTATATATATTAAGCACCCTATTATATTTTACGTTACTTAATTTGATTATATATATTATATTTCATAATTTTTATTCATATTTATTTTTTTAATACCTTTTATGGTCATTTTAATAAACAGTCTATTTTACGCTCTCCGAGTATTCTTATTACGCTGTCCGTGTTAGTCTAGAATATTCTAGTAGTGAGCCGATACTCCTACAGGGGTTAAATAGGAGTGATAAAGTTATAATTAGAAAAAAAGCAGACAGCACTTTATTACTCCCGATAAAACATGTACCGTGTTATTACAAAAAAGTTAAATACGTATTAAAAATTGGGTTTAAAAAAGTTTCCTAGTAAACGCACCGCGCTCGCCCGAGGCAAGTTCGCGTTATCATTTTTCACATGTCTAACCTAACGTAACCAAAGCGAGATAAAAGAACAAGATGGCGAATATTTAGCGACTGCGGTGCATTTAATATGAGACCTTTTTAAAGCCAGGGTTCAATACGTATTTAACTTTTTTGTAACTACCTCAGTGCTCACTTATACTTTATTCTCGAACTATAATAAGTAACCTGCTGTAGTTTTTCTGTCTTCCAGTGAAATTCCTGTCAAAATCGCTCCAGTCGTTTCGGAGATTACCCGGAATAAACAGACAGACCGACAAAAATTTTAAAAATTGCATTATTGTTGTCAGTTGTCTGTATACTTTCACACCCAATCAGTAAAAAAATGTTATTTTGATATTACATACAGACACTTCATTTTTATTATATATCTATAGATATAGACATATATGCTTCTATAGGTACTATTATTATAAATAGGTAAAGTTCCTTCGCTTGTTTTTTTTTTATACTTTCGGCGGCAAACGAACATTCGAGTCACTTGATGGTAAGTGATCACCGCCGTCCATGGATACCTGCAACACGAGAAGAATCACAAATCACAATCCTTCGTTTGTAGCAGTTAATATCTGATACTCAAAACTTTATTATAAAAATGATATTACTAATAAGCAGTTCAATTATCCTTGAGTAATATTGGTTGTGTCAATGTTGTTGTTATGTTTTTTTTATTTTACAGTCAACACGGACGAATTCGCGAGCAGTTGCTAATGAAGCCACAAAAATAATTAATATAATTCTATAACTAACGAATAAAATTCTGTACAACGATTTCTTATATAACTCAAGGGAATAAATACTACGTAACAATTTTTGAAGATTCATCCCCTAAGGAAGTTAAATAAGGACTTGAAAATAGACGATTCCTAACATGTTGTTCAAAAGAAATATCAGCAGATATCGTCTAATAGATAAACAAAGAAAAATATGTAAGTTTTATGTTAGTTAGTCACCGTGTTGACAAAAAATAAACCGTCTACAGTAGGTACGTTGTGGTTTCGTATTATTGTCGGTATAAGTATTTTACCACAAGGAGCTGAAAATATAGCATTTCTGTGTCAAATAATCATATTGGGAAACTGATTAAGACAAGCGATCATCGGACAAACTTATCGAAAGAAATGAAATTGGTACTTTCCATTTCTATTGTCAACTATACAGAGCCAACGACTTCACTACTGTTAAATTTTTGAATGATTATCAATGCGGTTAGGTAAGCTTAAATAAATTTCATCTATACATATAATAAAAATGAAGTGTCTGTATGTATTATCAAAATATTTTTTTTTGACTGATTGGGTATGAAAGTATACACGCTTCTGTTAACAAAAGTGCAATTTTTAAATTTTTTGTCGGTCTGTCTGTCTGTTTGTTCCGACTAATCTCCGAAACGGCTGGACCGATTTTGACGGGAATTTCACTGGCAGATAGAAAAAATTACAGCGGGTTACTTGCTTATTATTTCATTACTTCATTATATAGTGCGAGTGAGCACTAAGGTAGTAATATGGTGGGTTAAAATTACAAATATGTTGGTGATGGTAAACCTCATTTGGCACGCTGTAAGCATTTATATATCTAATGTACACGTTACATATTACATTTAGTGGCGTGCGCGTCGTACGTACAATTATCTTTAAAGATCATTTCTATAATTGTACATAGTTTTACAGTTTTATAATTGTTTAATACGATTTAAAAAAAAAACGCGTGCGGAGCTGCGGGTATAGCTAGTATAAAATATAACTGTTGCGTAGAGAGTCGACCATGCGGTTAAGTCACGCGATACGTTATCTCGCTGACATATTGTTTTACAGTTCGGACCTTTTCGGTAATGCTCGGTTTTTACCGGGCGGTTAAATGAACCTCGGCCTTAGATACCCTGCGTCACTCTATTTTTTTTTATGTCACAGGTGGCAAACGAACAAATGGCTCACCTGATGTTAAGTGATCACCACCGTCCATGGACACTAACAACACCAGAGAAGTCGTAAGTGCGTTGCCACCCAAATTATTTTATTTAGCTTTTTTCAACTTCTCTGATCTACAACTCGTATGGTAATTATGCTGATTGTAAGAGTCATAATATGATAATACATAGCTTAGATAAAATATACCTCCCTTAATTAATAGGCTACAAAATACACAAATTAATTTTCAAATCTGACTGGTGCTTCCAGAATTTATCTCGGAAGGAACGAAGTACAATACAATCCCGTGAATTTCAAAATCAAATCAAATAATTTTTATTCCAATTAGACCCTTAAAAGACATATAAACCTCAGACTATGAAAAGAACTGGAAAGTAATTAATTAGTATTTATATTTTATTCTGAACTGCCCGCCCCGAGCTCACACAGATGTTTAATACACACACATACACAGCTCTTTGTTAATCAAAGAAAATGATACCAAATCTTTCCTCTACAGGTACGTCCATGTATTGAAATAAAACGATAACAGAATGTATGTGGCGAAAAAGCCCGTCATAGTATTTCGCTTCTGCGGGTCGCGTTTCGGGATCAGCCTTTGTGCATATCCAGCCTTTCGCAGGCCGACATGACAGCGGCGACCGGCGATGGATAGTGTGTAACACGGTGGTCGCCATTGTTTTTGGATTGTATTGTGCTTACCATCAGGCACAGTGTAGTCATTTTGCCGTACTACTATAAAAAAATAATAATAAAGAACGTTTATCTCACTCGTTCATTCTCTTTTTAATATGGAGATTTTAAAATCAGATTTTTTAATATCTCTGTAGAATTTTACAAACATTTTCGAACATAAAAACCTTGTCTTGACAATTACGAAAACAACAAAAAAATAATTACCAAAATAGGTGTAGTGATTCTTAAATGATGTGTTTATGTACGTACGACAATCGATTCTTATTTATATAAGTGTAATACTAAATGATACTGTTATTTTTATGCGGGACAAACATATTACATTATTCTTCTGAACGCTAACCCAACGTGTTCAGTCTTACATAATTTTGTCTATTGTAAATTCATTGGGACGTGAATAATCCCTTTAATCGGAAGCGTTAATTGGAAATTAATCCGGGCAGGGTCGTCTTATGCTCACATGATAGACACGGACCAATAAATTTTGAGGTCGAAGCATTAAATTATTCTTGGTTCTCTATATATTTGTAACACTCCATTACGCATAGACCTATCATGTATAACTGGAATGAATGCAAATTAGTTGACAATTTATTTTTTGTTAAGTATGCAGTACTAATTTCATTCGTTAGAGTTGAAAGGAATTTTGGACTTCCATGATTTTATATTGATTTCCATCACTGCATACATCCACGTACGTTATTGTAGTCGTTTTGTCCATTATACAATTCATTCAAGTATCGATGACTATGAAGTAGTATTGTATTAATTTTTTATAGAAAAACTAAATAAATATATCCAATATATTAAAATAAATAGTTAATAATATATGTACATATATTAGTTTTCTTTTATTTTTATAATAGCACGGCAAAATGAATGCACTGTGCCTGATAGTAAGCACATTACAATCCAAAAACAATGGCGACCACCGAGTGACACACTATCCATCGCTGGT
Source organism: Antheraea pernyi (assembly GCA_015888305.1). Classification (NCBI taxonomy): domain Eukaryota; kingdom Metazoa; phylum Arthropoda; class Insecta; order Lepidoptera; family Saturniidae; genus Antheraea; species Antheraea pernyi. The sequence continues at coordinate 34,807 of MU160217.1, forward strand.
CGCCGCTATCATGCCGGCCTGCGAAAAGACCTGCGATGAGATTTCTTAGTTAATCATATTTACTCGCCAGATTGATGTGGGTACTCTACAGGAGACTTAGAAAATACCACAGGTTGGCAGTTTAAATTTGTATTTGATTTTTGTAGGTGCCAGTTGGTAGTAACCGTGTAGGAGGGCTCGCGAGCGTCGTTGTTATGGAAATGGAAAGGGGTTGGAGGTGGGGGGGAGAAGTAAGAATGGGTTCAAAATAGCCAGCAACCGGCGCTCTCACTAACCGAACGAAACGCAACAATAAAAACACTGTTACTTCACGTCGGCTTTCTGTGAGAGGGTGATACTACGCCGGGCGAACCGACCCAATCATGCTGAAACCAGTAATAGCTTCAGCGTGGCTCTACCACCTGCCAAAAATAGCCGACCAATAACGTTCGAGGTCATTAGTAACACCCCGATAAAGTCAATAGCGCGGTATCGCAGGTCAATAGTGGTTCCCCGGATGTCTCATAGCGGTACCGGACGTAGTCATTAACACCTTTTACTAATATTTTAGACTCGTGCAACGATTATAGGCATTGTATAACATACTTAGTATAAAAGACAAAGGGGCAGATGACATACATCAATTGGGAGGAAGTGACTGGATAAAAACAGCTGACGACTGGGGAAAAATGGAGGCAAATGGAGCAGGCCTATACCCGAAAGGGGTCATGACATATATATCGATGTCAAATGCATATTTATTTATCATACTTTTTTTTCTCTTTGTATAATCGTTTTTATATATTTTTAAAAATTTTGTAATCATTTTTTTTAAATGTCATGGAAATAAGGCGCGCATGTCGTACCTACAAATATAAACCTTAAAGTTTTATAATCTTCAATTACGATTTATAATGATTAAAAATACGATTAATAATTTAAATTACGAATTATAAAGAGCGCATGCGCAGCCGCGGGCAACCACTAGTACATAAATATGGGAAACCTGCATTTTTTAACACATAATAAATATTATTGCTTTTTATAATATCATAAATGCTGAACTTGTGAAATGACATTTATTTTAGTGTTAGTAAAAAAGGCACATAAACTTTTTATAAAATTAATAAACAACTATTGTAATATTTTGCATCAAATGTTTATTATTTTTACTAAGCCGTGAATATATCAGTCGGCACATAATGAAAAGAAGGTTCATAATAACCTATTATAACCGAGATATATTGTGGCCCAAACCTTACTCAAATTCTATTGTGTCGGATGAAAGCGTTCAGACATTCATTACGAGCGTTGATAGGATTTCTTATTTTAACAAAGTCCTTCTAATTAAAAGTCCACAAAGGATGTCTGATGATAACTCCAGCTTAAATTAATTATTTTTGTTATTTATAATAATATTGTGGATGAACTAGAGTATTTTTCTGGCACACCTCTGCTTGGGCTGTTGTCTAGTTCATGAAACCTGGGACCTAACTGAGCTAAGCTAAGCTACATATTCATATTTATATGAGTTTTTCAAATATATGTGTACCAAGCATACATTTATATACAACAACTATTATATGTATTTTGTGTTTTTAAACTATTTCAGTTCGATAACGGACAAAAATAAAACCTTTTTAATTTCCATGTGTAAGCATGTGTGCGTTCACGTGTGTGGAGGTGCAATGTTGTTGCAGTGATGTAAGATTTTACGTCTCAAGGGCTCCACGTCGAGGGAACGGACATATAGAGTTTTTTAGTTCCTTCGATGTGTATGAAATGTATTCTCATTTTTTGTTTAATCTGTAATGATGTCATTGGCGATATAAATGAATGTAAATACCGTCGTTTAATCGTCAAATTTGTCTTTAACGCCATCTAGTTATTCATTCTTAGTACTAAATTCTTAGCTAATATAATAACTTCAAATGTTTAATGTTTTTATGTTATCAGCTGTTTTAAGAAAATCCATAGTGTCTTAATGATTCTTCGATTAATTTATCAGTTAATATTGAGGTGTTTTGGTTCAAAATATGCGTTTTTTTTTAATTAAAAATATATTTTGAACACATGAATAAAACTAATATGATACTCAGTTGTTATATATTGTACATATTTTGTACATTTAAAACAAAGAAAAATATTATTTTTTTCGTTTAGTACCTACAATCTAATTCTGGTGTATAATTATCAGGCGATACTCAACGGCTTACCTTTTAATAACTATACATTTATTTTACCATTAACTGTTGTTAATCTCTAATTATATTCAACCTCGCTGAGACATCATTAATAGTATGGATTGCGTTCGTTGTATTTCTAGAATTCAGTATAACTTCAACATAAACCTTGTCAATCGACATAAAATATAAAGATGACTTTACGGTTCATTGAGTAATTTACATACCTTGTAGAATAAGAACTCCTTGTTGTATTTCTTCCGGTAAACTATAACGATATGTATATTCTCTTAAAATACCGAAATGTATGCACCGTGGTTGAGAGTTGGTTAAATGTTCACTGTCAGCAGTCCAGTTTAAACTAACTGGATTATTGTTGGACGTTGACGAACGACCGACGCAGAGAATTGTACCTTCCATGAATTATTGCTGCGGCCGATTCTCTTAGAAATCGTCTGTTGTGTAAATTTGGAGTTAACACATTAGGGAGTCTGTTTCTTGGATTATTTGTAATTAACATAAAATTCTACTACCATAAATAGTCATCCAAATTTGATAGGAAATATGTAAAGTTACGGCATTACAAGAGTGATCTATTAATTTTATATACTACTAGCCAACCCGTGCCCACTTCGTTGGGCGGTAATACGTAAGCGTGGAATGGTTATTTTGCGCTAAAACGCAGCGGAAGCTCTGAAAAGAAAAAAAATACCGCGATTTTGCAACATTCTTCATTGCTGCTCCGCCCCTATGGGTCTTAGCGTGATGATATACAGCATATAACCTTCCCTGATAAATGAGCTATATAACACTGAAAGAATTTTCCAAATCGGACCAGTAGTTCCTGAGATTACCCCTTACAACGTCACAAACTCTACCTCTTTATAATATTAGTATAGATAGTTATTAGTAGAAGGTACTTGCTTTAGTAATAAAATATACATACATAGCAGTGGAGAGTACATATTTCCCGATTTCCATCGGTTTCCCTTTATAAATTGGCATTAATATAGGTGGTAGAGCCACGCTGAAGCTGTTAATGGTTTCAGCATGAATGGGTCGGCCCGTCCGGGGTAGTACCACCCTCTCATAGAAAACCGACGTGAAGTAACAGTGCTTGCATTGTTGCGTTTCGTTCGGTCAGAGTGAGAGCGCCGGAAGGCCACCTCCCCTTCTCCTCCTTCTCTTCCCTCCCCTCTCCAGTCTCCTCCGCCAAACGCAGGCTGGCAACGCACTTGCGACTCCTCTGGTCTTGCTAGTGTCTATGGACGGCGGTGATCACTTAACATCAGGTGACCCGTCTGGTCGTTTGCCTTCTATGATATAAAAAAACCTAAGTAATGTAATGTAATGTGTATTATTAACCGTTCTTTGATATGCAGTTAAAATATATCTCTATGTTATTAGCGTAGCATAAAAAAAATTGCTATAATACAATTGTTAAAATGTTTTATAGTTAAGAGATGAGTATAGAGGTCCGACTGTCAGTCAAAAATAAATCACGAGATTTGATGGAACGCATCTCGTGGAAACGAAGAAAACTCTACTTGGAAAACGGACTATACGATATTTTAACATGGAACCTCGTACCTAGACATTGTTATTTAAAAATAATTTCGTATCTAGATATTGTCCTTAGTGTAAGTTAAAGATATTACGAAATGTAACTTGTAAAATGATGGATATAAATAAGTGTTACAACTAGGCTAAAATATTTAAAACGAAAATAAACAATATTTTTATATTAATTATTCACTTAAATACATTGCACAATTGTAATTTATTACCGCTAATATTATTAACAAAATATATTTTAAAAGCACATCAGTACAGTTTTGATATTATATATTGTTATATATTATCAACGAAATAAAATATTCATAATAGTTATTTTAAGATCCTTTTTTAATTATATAGTGAAATAGAACAACTCTTAGTACAATATTTGACAGAAATCCTATTATTTTGTTTATTAATTTTAAGTTTCCACGTCTATAGGAAGGAGTCTGTATTTTTTATTTGTAAAGTATACAAAACTTTATTTTTTTATTGTTGCGAACTTATGTAATAAAGAAATAATAAATTGTAGCAAGTCTTCTAAAGAACTGAATATGTGCAGACTATCGACGTCATACTTTAAAAAAATTATAAAATAATAGTTTTGACATTTTTCATTCTGTATATGTCAACTATAAATTTCGCTACTATATACGTAACTTGATATTTTCATTTTAAATTATTGTTGCATACACAAAATATTTGTGACAGATCTTTCAAATAAACTTCGTTACCAGCAAAATACACGTTAAATAAGTCAGCCGTCTAAAAAAATATTTTTAATAACTGAAACCTGTTCTAAACTGTTAGTATAAACAGCAAATGCCAATGACACTGGATTAATATTAATCGTCCCGACAAACGATACGAGGACATAAAGTAGACGTCACTCATGTCATTGAGAAAATAATATGATTATCGTATTACGAAAATACTTTTGATTTGAGTCGTGTGTTTCATCACAGGAAAACAATATAATTATATTACGTTTAGATATGGTAAACACAAATTATATATTTAAAGTTTACAGATGAAGTATTAAGTAAAATAAAAAAATTGCCTAACACCATTGAATTAAAACGAAAACTTAGGTATATTAGAGTATGCTATGATATAAATAGATATGACCTATTCAAGGTTCACATATATAATGGATAAATTTGCATATAATCGTATATATATTAATACGTGAAGCCTAAACTTTGTATCCCTTTTTAACGGAATTGGGCGAACGGATGAACGTGAAATTTGGCATAGTTAAAGTTTATATGGAGGAGAAGTGCAGAAAGCTATTTATTTTGTATAAAATGCATTAGAAGTACATTAAATTAAATAAAATATGCATTACATGTAAATAAAAAAGACATTTTGACATCCGTCAATAAAGGACTTCAAAAAAGGTTGCGAAGGAGGTTGCTATACTCGACTGTATGTATTTTTTTAACTCTTACGTTCCAATTACCCTTTTTCATTCTACATTCAACAATGATATTATAACATATAACTATTATTATAATATTTATCATACCTTACTTACTCTTTGAATTTAATGTCAATGTAAATATTTTAATGTATAGTATTTTTTTTATCGTGAACTCACTTCGAATTCAATTAAGTAGTAGTAGTTTTAAAAACATCTTTGTTTTGGATTCGTTAGTAGATTCTATTGCGATCAATTTCTTTATTTTTGTTAAGTTATATTTACTTAGAATTTGAGAGCCTTACCACCTTATATAACCGCCTGTTTTTTTGTTTCAAATTTATAATTAATTTCAATTGTCATTTAGGCATAGATTTTTTTTAATGTTTATATAATTTAAAAAAAAAGAGTGGCAAATAACTGTGAAGCCATGATGAAAACCTTTGATTATAGAAGTATACCCTTTGACAAAAGAAGCTTAAAATAGTTCAAACTTTAAAAAAATCGATGAACTATGGTCGAATGTCGACCACTGGGCGCCCACTAGTAATACTTAAATGTACATATTTGACTGCATATAGATGAACTAGCCTCTTTCCACGACTTTGTCCGCGTGGAATAGTTAATTTGGGCTAACGCTACACGCACCGGAGGATCTCATGAGGACATAAAAATCCGATTTTAAAACATTCTTCAGTCATGCTCCGCTCCTATTGGCCGTAGTGTGATGATATATAACCTTCACCGAGAAATGAGTATAGTTCCTGAGATTACCCCCTACAACGTCACACACTCAGAAATTCACAAACTTTACCTCTTTATAATATTAGTATAGAAGTATAGATAAATAATTATATTTTATTGACTTTATTTTTGTAATAGGAAGATTAACAACTATTGAATACAATAGTTCATAATAAGATTAGAAGTATTCAATCTTAGAGTGGACGTTTCTTTGCACTTCCGTTTAGAATTTATTGGCCGCTGTCAAGTCTTACAGCAACAGAAAACGTTTTTGAAACGACATAAAGTAATTGTATAGGATCAACCAACTGCCTTCGTCGGATTCAACCGTCAACCAACGATATTTAATGATGTATTTCCTTAAAGTATCACCTTCGTTAATCTAATATAGAAGTTTTCAGTTATTTTTAGATCTTTAGAGATGGTAGAGCCACGCTGAAGCTATTACTGGTTTTAGCTTGAATGGGTCGGCTCGCCCGCAGTAAACCAACGTGAAGTAACAGTGCTTGCATTGTTGCGATTCGTTCGGTCAGTGAGAGCGCCGGATAACCCCCTCCCTCTTCCTCGCCCATCGCCACTTCCCCACTCCCCCTCCCACAAACACAGGGTGGTAACACACTCTTCTGGTGTTGCAAGTGTCTGTGGACGGTGGTGATCACTTAACATCAGGTTCGTTTGCCTCCAATGACATTAAAAAAAAGTATTTTCCCCGTTATGTTAGATAGTTTAATTACTTACTTTATTAGGTGCTAATTGAAAAAAATAAACATTAATGTAATACATTATCGTCTGATACTAGAACTAATAATAATGCGATAGAAAGTTCCAACGTTACCATGGCAACGTATATAATATTAACGTTACCACGCAGCTAAAAGGAAAAAACAGCCCGATTTTAAAACATTCTTCATCAGGGCTCCGCTTTTATTGTTTTTTTTTTCGAACTGACTACGCTATTGATCAAGCAAGTTCTTAACAGCTTCACCGGACTACTAAGGCGAGTGCTTAAGGCACTCAGCCGATTTTATTTTGACAACAAGCTCAAGGGTGCACTGCACACCTCGGCTTTGGATGTTGCCTGATACATGCAATTCGCGACCTATCTGAGCTAGCCTAAGCTAAGCTAACTATTCATATATATATGAGTTGTTGAAACATTATGTGTACCAAGCATACATGCCTCAACAACTCTTATATATATTTCGTATCGAATCGAATATTCTAAACTATTTCAGTTTGATAAGGGAAAAATATAAAACCCTTCCACTTGCATGTGTAAGCGTGTATGCGTGCACGTGTGTGCAGGTGATATGTGTAATGTTGTCGCAGTGATGTAAGATTTTGTGTCACTGTATCGCGCGAGCAGCGTACTCAAGGGCTCCACGCCGAAAAAGAAGATATGCATGTATGAGATTTATAATTTTGTCATATATTGTAATAGTTCTATGGTCTACTGTAAATAATTATTTTCCTATGTTTATAAAAAGGGGAAGATGTGGTAGTTATATGTATATTATATATTACTTGTATGTTAGTGGGTATATGTAAATAAAGTTAGTTTGAACATCGCCATCTTGCTGTTTACTTCAAGGTTGTCCGTCTACGAATCAATATACTGTCTGGCAGTTACATTGTCTTTATAAATTCACAAAAAATCGGAGTTATTATATATTATCTGTATTGTTGTCATCGAGTTTGTTAAAACACCACATTTTGCAGGAATCGGCTGAGTGCCTTAAGCGCTCGCCTTAGTAGTCCGGTGAAGCTGTCCTTCAAGCTTGACCTTGCTTGATCAATAGCGTGGTCAGTTCGAAAAAAAAAACACATTTTGAAGTGATTATGGTTCAGTTAATAACGTTTTCGGACAGCGCGTATATCGAAGTATAGTATAGTTTTTCAATAACGGCCTGCCTAGCTACCATTCTCAAGTTGAAAATCTGTCGCCAAGCACCTATTGATGTGTTCCGGCAGCTGCAGTTGAGAGCCACTCCTCTTTAAGTTGAGTATGTTTGCCATCTTGGTTAACAACAGATGCTATAGTGGTCAAACGCTAAAACATAATTTTATAAAAACCTCACCTTTTACACCTACCAACATTTATCTCTGCATCACCTAATGGTTGACTGGCAGAGAATGCATTCGGCATTAAGTCCGTCATTGCGTATTTAACGCATAATGTGTAAATAAATAAAACCTGTAAAGTATTTTAAAAACATTTTGTAAGAATGAATTAAGGCTCAAAATTTAGAAACAACCATTATTATATGAAAATCGATTGTTTAGACTATGTTATATTTTTAATCGCATTGTTATACACAATATATAAATCTATATTACTATCATAAAACTGTAACGAAGCCAAATCTGTACGTTATATATTTTTTGAAAATTTTGTTATCGATATAGAAGCCAAAAATATTCCTTTTACAATTTTTGTCTATCTGTCTGTCCCTGTGCACTCGTATCATTCTGAAAGTACTAAACCAAGTTTGACGAAACTTGATACAGTGATAACTAATATTACAGGGTTACATCTAGGATACTCTTTGTCCCATAAAACGCAAGGGGTTCTCCAGGATGACGAAAGACAAAGATTTGTAGTTAATGTAACTAGACTTTTTTGCGACACCTTAGTACAAGCAACGTAGTAAAGGCCGTGTATGGAGTATTACTGCCACCTTTGGGACGGGTCTGCTAAATACCAGTTAGTCTTGCTGGACTCCGACGATCACAGAGCTCGAAGATTTGTCGCTAACGAATCACTGTTAGCAGCCAAACTGCAAACACTGGAACATCGGCGTAGGGTCTCTTGCTTTATAGTATTCTGTCGGCTACACTTTGGAGAATGTGCACAAGATCTGCACCAACTAATTCCACCGTCTCCGTTACATCTTAGGACTACCAAACGCTGTACGGAGAATTTTAGAAAAACGGATTCTTTAATATTAAGATATATAATGCCCTTCCAAACAAGATTCAGGATACCTGGTAGCCGGTTAACGTTGTGTTTTTTAATGCGCATCACACCTTTACAGGTAAAAATTTTAGGAACATTTTTTTTGTTTTAAACGCTATTGAAAACATAAATTTATCACTGCCAGATAATTTTAATTATTGACAATAATGTTCCCGATGATATTCTTTATATATAAAAATAATTCATTTCCAACCATTTTATTTTTTCCATTGCAAAATAACATATTTCATTTTATTAACCATTATGATATTGAGATTTCACCGTAAACAATGAAAAACAACGATAAACGAAGACATATGATTTGGCACCGACGCGACGCCATCTTGAATACATTCATATACATCTTGAATCTAAAGGTGCTTCCAAAATTATCGCTATCTTTATCATACAGCCAGTGTTGCGCTAAGCTATAACTATATCTAAGTTATTCTATACATATTATTTTTAATTTACCCTCTTTTATGTTTGAATAAAATAATATTAAAATTACAACTATCTTAACATCGTTTGAACATACTTTTCTTATTTACAAAAAATAGCATCGGGCACGTTATTGTTAATAACAAGAATGTCTGGCAATAATAATTTCCTGTTATAGTATCGTTTCAAAGTTAGTGAAAAACAAAACATTATAAAAATCAATATTTTTGCCTGAAAAGGTGCGATATGGACTAATAAACGCAACGTTTACCGGAAACCAGGTAGCCTGCATGCTGTTCGGAAGAAAATAAAGATATATAAAAAATTGGCTTATTGAAATTCGCTGTCGAAACCATTGCTAGCTCTTAGACGAATAATTACAGGCAAGTGACAGTTGACGCGTCTTGCTCATATCTTTTTAATATTTATATTTTTCTTCAATACAATGGAGTGTGAAAAAGTTTTAAAACAAGCTGAAAATAGTTATGATATCATTTAGTGTTTAATTTATCATTATTTATTTTATAATTAAATTTACAATTTAACTCAATCAACTTGATATTTTATAATGTAACTATACTCACTGTATAGTAAACATCTATAAAAAAGGGAAAGGAATTTCGTTCCAACTGGGGGTCCGTAGACCTCTTAAACTTTTTTTTACATTACCGCCAATATAGTTAGTTAGTTTTTACTTTAATTGAACCCGTTAGATGAAGCTACGAACGGGTTGTAGGCTTATTTTAAAAGATTTCTCACATACCATCTGGGTATACGTTTGAGTGAGTCCCTTGATAGTTTGGATTCACAATTAGAAACCGTAGGTGTGCTGCAATCAGATTTGAGATTTATTAAAAATTTTCGCGTTTAAAAATACATTTGAAACCGGTGGTAACCGATTTGATGCAGACGAAGTTGCACGGGTCTGCTTGTATGTAATAAAATAAATGTGAAAAGAATAATAAACCATCGATTTTTGTATATTGCATTATCATCTTGGATGATTTTTCAACCAAGATTCTATTTATTGTCGTCGCTTATTAATTTTGGTGTTTTGTATGATATACTTGCACTAGACTCCTGTATTATATACGAATATTAGCAGATAATGAATACAAAATACAAAAATCGTGTAATTTCTCGGTATGGTGGATTAAAAGCTAATGCTAAATGAGTTAAACATTTTTGTAATACACCAGATTAAAAAAAGAACGAAAAAAAATTAATATCAACATTGTCGCGGTTCATAGGTGATGCCTCTAACTCAAATACCATAATCGGTTTGTATTGGCATTGTGTCAACAAAATATAAAATGACTGAATTACTTTATTTACGTTGGACAATGGCTTAATCCTCCTTGTCTTGTACAAGGTATAAAGCGATTGAAAACTCATAATATTTCTTAAGCATTAAAGACGCGCTACTTGATTTTCTCAGTAGCTGACAATGATGTATTACCATTGTGATCAGTGTAATTTATTTAGTCCGGCGGCTCCCTTAAAGTGTTTGACGATTATGTATAGTGCTTTTGAGTATTTTTTATTTTTAGATCTGACTACACTATCGGTCTGACGGAGCTTCACAACTTCACTGGACTAAAAGTATCTCAAACCACACTTAGTATGGCGCGTGGATGAAATGTTTAACTAATTTTGTTATTTTTTATTTATTCGCATATTTATTTATGTGTTTAGAATATAAATATAATATTCTTGGGTAATCATTTTATTAAGGGACGTCTAAAACAATGGAACATGTGCACTTTACGAAGACGCTGATTTTCTTTCATAGTATATGTAGGAGTATGATAATTGGAATTGGAATAATATGAAAGAGGAATTACATAATATAATTCCACCGTCCCCATTCCATCAGAGGATGACTAGACGCCGTGAGGGATTCCATCCTTACGTGGTTGATATTCCCGTAATTCGTACGAAGCGATCCATATTTTTATATGTACGGCTAAGGAGTGGAATTCTCCTCCGACCTCTGTCTTTCCGTCATCTTCTTCAAAAGTAGAGTGAACAGGCATCAAGGTTTTGTAGGTGGTAGAGCTACGCTGAAGCTATTACTGGTGTCAGTATGAACGGGGCGGCTCGTCCGGGGTAGTACCACCCTCTCACAGAAAACCAACGTGAAGTAACAGTGCTTGCATTGTTGCGTTTCGTTCGGTCAGTGAGAGCGCCGGAGGCACACCTCCCCTTTTTCACATCCCCCTTCCCCACTCCATATCCCATCCCCCTCTCCCCAAACACAGGCTGACAACGCACTTGCGACTCCTCTGGTGTTGCTAGTGTCCATGGAAGGTGGTGATTACTTAACATCAGGTGAGCCGCCTGTTCGCTTGCCTCCTATGATATAAAAAAAAGGTTTAGTAATGTTATTTAAATAGAATAATACGAGTTAATTTTTTACTGCTGCATATTTTAAACTGAGGGATCCCAAAAAACGTTTTGCAATTTTCCGGTTATCCGCTAACCGGATAAACTCGGGTGTTTCATTGCAAATACGATTAAAGCCTTCCGGTACTCATTACTGTGCGATGTAAATTAAAAATTAATTAAAATTACTACAGGTTCCTTTATACTGACATAATCCTCGGCGAGTTCGTTGATTATTCAAATCTAATAAAACTTTTAGGAGCATCTCAAATATTTGTTATGGTTTATTTCATTTTACTCACGTTTGTTAATTTTCACAATTTTGTAATCGGATTAATACACTTTGAGGAAATTATTTGCTTTCCTTTTCACTGTTTCGCGGTTCTAATATTGTTATTCAATCTTTTTATCTATACTTAATATTATAAACAGGTAAAGTTTGTAAGTTTGTGACGTTGTAGAGAGTAATCTCAGAAACTATTTTTTTTTTTTATGTCATAGGTGGCAAACGAACAGGTGGGTCACCTGCTGTTAAGTGATCACCACCGTCCATGGACACTAACAACACCAGAGGAGTCGCAAGTGCGTTGCCATATTTTGTAGGGAAGGGTTAGGGGAGGGAAAGGGAGAGGAAAGACGAGAGGGGAAGGGAGGTGGGTCTCCGACGCTCTCACTGACCGAACGAAACGCAACAATGCAAGCACCGCCACTTCACGTCGGTTTTCTATGAGAGGGTGGTACTACCCCGGGCGAGCCGACCCATTCATGCTGAAACCAGTAATAGTTTCAGCGTGGCTCTACCACCATTAGAGTCATGGACAGATTTGAAAAATTCTTTCAGTGTTATATGTCTCATTTATCAAGGAAGGCTACATATCATCACTCTAAAGTCAATAGGACCGGATTACCAACTAAGAATGTTTCAAAATCAGGGGTTTTTTTCCTTTTGAAAGCTTCCGCTGCGTGTTAGCGTTAGCTCAAAGTAACTATTCAACGTGGATGAAGTCGCGGGCAGAAACTAGTATAGAATATAAGTTAAGATCTTGCTATAAGATCTTATAATAATGTACAAGTGTTTATTATGGACTCAAATTAATAGTCATAAATAATTTTTGTGTAATATACGACCATTCGGCATCTGATGCAAATGTTTTTCAATTTCACAAATGATTAAGTCGACACGATGTTAAAAGGTGGGCAGATGAACTGTGCGACAAACAAGTAGCAGACTCTCTCTATCGCAGCCATTTTAATGTTTCGATAATCAAATGAATCGGCTTTTTGACTTGTCACTGGGTATCGTTAGTGTGTGGAGAATTCAGTTTAAACGTAGACGTTTGTTTAAAATTTACTACTGCGAACCAAAACATCGATGTACCATCTGTCACATTATTTGTCTATACATATAATGAAAATGAAGCGTTTGTATGTAAAATCAAAATAACAAATTTTTAATGATTGGGTATGAAAGTATACACGCTACTGGTAACAAAATTGCAATTTTTAAAAATTTTGTCCGTCTGTTTTTCGTTTTGTTCCGGGCAATCTCCGCAACGGCTGGACCGTGACTTAGAATCCTCTAATTTAGCCGTCTAATTAACTGCGGCTTCGTCTGCAATGTTATCGCCAAAACGGTTGAACTGATTTTCACGGGATTTTCAGTGGCAGATAGCTAACCTTATAGAAAGTAATTTAGGCAAACTTTTGTTTATACTAGCTGCTAACCGTTGCTTCGACCGCAGTACTATCTCCAAAATAGTTGAACTGGTCTTCACGAGACTTTCACTGGCAGATAGCTGACCCTATAAAAAGTAATTTAGGCAATTTTAATGTATACTAGCTGTTAACGGCGGCTTTGTTCCCAGTGCTATCACCAAAACGGTTGTAGCGATTTTCACTGGCAGATAGCGAACCTTATAAAAATTAATTGAAGTTATTCTATTTTTGACTAGCTGTTGCCTGCGACTTCGTCTGCATGAAATTTAGCAAGATTTCAACTTATTCTTTATTTTTAATGAGAGAACTATTATCAACTTATTGTTTACAATTTGTCATTATAATTATTAGTAACTTTGAAGATAGAAGAGGTTTTCCTAATAAGATCTTAAACCATAAACGTAGGTAACGTAATTAGGTACGTTAAGAGTTTCATAATACAATTTCTTGCGGAACAGACACGCGTTTCTTTTTTGTATAGTCACAAAATTTTAATTATAATGGTAATGTGCATCTTTAGTTATTGTTTCTTATACAGTACAGGTGAGCACTAAGGTAGTAATATGGTTGGTTAAAGTTACAAATATGTTGCTGATGGTAAACCTCATTTGGCAAGCTATTAACATTTATATATCTAATGTACGCGTGTGGAGCACCGGGTAACAACTTGATTAAAAATATAATCAATTATCTTCATTAACATTATGAAGAGTTAAATTAAGTCCAGATGTTAAGTCAATATGAGATAATCACTGGAAATATTTCTTAGATTTTTAAAGTTTCTTTTACTAATAGTAAAGTACGTTAAGACTTGATGGTATTCTTACAACTTAATAGAATTTGTAACTATTGATAAATATTAAAAAAGTCGGGTTTCGTGTCTGTCTGTGTGTTCTCTTAGTTTTCTAAACTACGCAACATATTTTGATACGGTTTCCATTATCGTTTTGAGAATTTCTTCCGGAAGGTACATGTGGTAGGGGTAATGGTATTCTTAAATTAATGAAGTCGTAAGAAGGTATTTTCGGATGTTTTACACTGGTCACGATAGCTACGCTCTAGGTATATCGAAAGAAAGTACTATAGAATTGTACACCTTAAAAATGTCTATAGAAATTACCGCCATGGATTTACCTACCACCTTAGGATAATTCTTTTTTTAACGTGGGGAAATCTTGCAACGACATACTGCCATCCCGAGGAGGAGTTACTCTTTTAATCTTTTATACCTATATTACTGAAAAATGGCGAGGGCGATGCCCTTTTGACGAATATAGTATTACTCTATATTGAAAAAAAAATGTTACCTTATATATAATATTATATGTTGGGTTATTACATAATTTTGATCATAATTAATTATTAATTAAATCACAAATTCAAAATTACGCCTAAAAAAATTAAGTTGTTTGTGTGTGGATTCATATATAGCTTCTATTACTTCGACGAACTGTGAATATTTAAAATGGATTGTATGAATTCACACTCCAAGAATAGATTTAAATAGTTTAAATACCTCTAACGTTAAGTTGGTACATTGTACCCATGCGATGCCGGGGCAGGTTGCGAATAATATACACGTATACATAATGCAATATGAATATACAGAAAAGAAGAAAGAAAAGACATTTATTTGCAACACATAAGTAAATATCAAAACACGTACAATTAAAAAACATACATATAATATAAACAAGGAAAAATAGGAATACAAATTAATGGTTATGTGTGTGTGGCATATGGGCCCCAAGTCAGCGTATGTGCTGTTGGAGGAAAGTCCTTCAGCACTGATTTTCACTCGGGACCCAAAGTGTTATGTGTGCACCGAGTGATGGTGTGCATATTAAGTGTTATGTAGTGTTTCGTGTAGTGAAGTTATATAATTTTATAATATACTAGCGGGCCGGGCGGACGTTGTCCTGCCTTGATAATAAAAAAAAACTAAAATTCAACCACAGCTCCACCTACCGGTTCCAATTGTAAATCTAAACCATTCTCGGATCCACTGGAACACGCACACAAAATGTCATCAAAATCGGTCAAACCGTTTGGGACGAGTTCAGTGACATACATACGTACAGAAGAAATTTATATATAACGATATAGTTTCTTTAAGTTGTACATAGTCGCGGGCAATTATTAGTATTAAGGAAACGTACCATTCGATTGGATTCCTACCGACATCAAAGCATAACAGTTGACAGCGTTCTTAATTGTTAGTATTCAAAGACAGAACTCGGTTTCCATGATTTCACAGAAAGGATCTTTGATCAGAACCGTCACCGGGCTCTCAATAGTGACGTCCATTAGTAACACTTCACGGAAATAACCTAATATTCGATTTGCTTTCACACCCGGTACTTGTGAGGTAACTTCGTTACACTTTTATCACACCGAACAGTCTATTAAATATTGAAGCATTTTTTAAATTTATTATTCTGGTTTACGCTCTGTTATTATAAGTACCTACTTATATTACGCTTATGTTATTATAAGTAGGTGCTTATAATATAATTGGGTTTACTTGTATTTTATAAAATAACTATCCGGTACCCGTGACTTCTTTCGTGAAAATAATTATGTTCATGCGATAACCATGGTTCGCCATGTCTTATATCTTGATTCATTATGGGCACTATTTTATTATATTTAAACTATCTGTGCTCGCAAATCCATCCGCGTGAAGTGTAATGTAAAAAACAATGACTAATAATATCATCTGAATGTCATCAGTAGATTTATCTACTTTTCTCTCGTACTTAAGTCGCGTCGTTATTAAAATTACAATAACTTTTGGTAGAGTGAACCGATTTCAATGAAACCAAGACTACATGTTACTCGATGATATGTTTTATGAGTTTATTGCATGAGGTTTTATCGTGAACGCAGTACTTTATTAGTGACGCGTGTTCAAACAAACAGACAGATAGATAATTCTAAAAATAATTGTATAGTATGTAATTTTATTAATACTATTAGTAAAAACAGCCGTTTTGGAGACCAACCCAGACGAACAACGGACGGTTCAATTTTATTTACATATAGATATTATCTTTAATAAAGTTCTATGGTAGTCCGGTGAAGCTGTTAAGGCCTTGCTTGGTCAATGGCGTGGTCGGTTCGAGAAAAAAAATAGTTTTATAGTGTGACTATAATTTTAGCTATGATTAAGTAACGACGCTGCCAAATCTATTGAAATATTATACCTAAAATATAGACTAGATCTCAAGTAAATATGAATCTTAATATAAGCTTGGACAGAATATACAATAAAGACAGAAGCTTGGTTAGAGATTTCACAAAGGATAGTATTTTATCATCATAATCGATCTCGAGATAAAACCCTAATAATATACCATTAAAATGAATTAATCAAAGAGATCATGTGTCAATTATTACAAAATTTATCTAACTTAAAAATTCATTTTTTGTCACGTTAGGTTTGGGAAATGAACAATATAAGCTTCTCCAAAAAAAAGAAAAAAAAATGACGCAACCATTGACGAACCATAGTTTTTATTAGTGGCTAAGTTTCGATTTCTATAATTTCATCGATTTTTATAAGCATTAGACGTCCAGCGATGTGTCTTTTTTGCCGCGGTGAATTTGGTCAAATGTTATGGAGTATATGCGCATGAGACAGGAAGTAACCGGATAAAATCATTACATAGTATAAAACAAAGTCCGCTACTGCGTCTGTCTGTCTGTCTGTTCGCGATAAACTCAAAAACTACTGAACGGATTTTTATGCGGTTTTCAACAATGAATAATGTGATTCTTGAGGAAGGTTTTAGTATATAATTTAATTAGGATTTTTTTATAATCAGGGCAAGACAAAGTCTGCCGGGCCTGCTAGTTGTTTATAAATAAATTCTGTAAGCAAAGTATATATTTGCATGCCATCCGTATATTAAATAAATTTTTAAGATAATAAACAACACAGACGAAATCGCGGGTTACTATTTTGTATAAATGCGTAAAGATTCAAAGAAATAGGTTGAGGTTCGTACGCTGTGACATTTTTATCAGATTATAAAAGTTATTAGTAAGTGCTTATTCACACGAAAAATTGTATAAAGATAATAACATTTGGTCACTTTTTTATTTAATAACCGAAAATAGTAAAACCATGGACGTCCTACTACAGATTTGGCTGTGATTATGAAATTACATTAATGGTTATAGCCAGCACATTAAAACTAAACGTCTCTTTATTGGCACTTTCTGTGAATAGGCTTTTCCATGAATCGAATATTTTGCTAATTGGAGATTATGTGAACCCTTATCCCTAGTAATATTGCGAAATGGTCAATCCTATTAATTACCTATGAATCCGATGTCAAAATGCTTTTCAGAGGCACTTATGTCTCATTTAGAAAATTCGTTAGTATCTACCTTTGACCTAATAAAGGAGAGATCGCATTTTAAATGTAGTTTATAATAAATATTAACATTTAAGTTCAATTTAATGGTCGATGAGTATATATTATTTTTTCCCAGACTATGTTTAATATATGACATAGTTGTACTGATTTTATTACGCTACTTAATTAAAGACCCTGCCAGTCGTTTCATAGGACTTTGGTATTGAATTTATGTTTACGTTTATACTAAAAAAAAATGTTATATTCATACCGTTAATTTATTTTCAAGAATTGTTAGTTCATTGTTTATTTACAGTTATTAATCATTTCTGTAATACAGTAGAACCTCGATAAGTTCAAAGAAACAATAGGTGATTGTATACTTATTGTTTGTGTTAACAATGTAACTTGTAATACGTCCAACCAATAAATTTCGAAAAACTTTTTATTTTGTACATTCATTCGAAATGACTCAATGGCAGACAGTTTATGTTACAGAGCGCATCGAAACATTTCTCTAAGTACCTTAGGGCTAATATTGAAATTATTAGTTTAAGTTATCGAGGGTGTGCATTTTAAATAATAGAGGTTATTACAGGCTATGAAGCGAAGGGAACAGATTATATTTTGAAATTATGGAGGTCTTTACATTATCGAGGTTCTACTGTACGATTATATTGTAATTTTTCGCTTTTCTCTTTTTATATTAGTACTATAGTAGTTTTTTCCCGTATGTTTCTAAAAAGGGGAAGATGTGGTAGTTATGGTATGTTTGAGCATCGCCTAGTAGGTTCTTCAAAACCACGTTTTACGTAAAGTGACCGGTGCTCCGTGGTATGTCTGGAGAGTCGATTTCCATAGGGACCTAGAGATGCCTTCTATCTGGGCGTACGTAAAATCACTTACGATTAGTTGTAAGTGTGTGGAGTCCTTGAGTGCGCTGCTCGCATGTGATACAAATTCTTACAACACGCAACAACATTACACATATCACCTCCACACACGTGCACGTACACATGTTTATACATGAATTAGGTTATTATAGGCTATGAAGCGAAGGGAACAGATTATTTTTTATAGATGTTTAGAAAAATTATCCGACACAAAATACATATAAGAGTTGTCCAGGTATGTATGCTTGGTACACATATATGTTTCGATAACTCATATAAGTATGAATAATATTTTACAGGATAATTATATGTTTATAAAAGATATTCTTTATTTGTCGTCTCTCAAAAGGGATCCTCAAAATAAATAAACGCAACGGGAGTGCAAGTGAAGTCGCTTAACTTCTGAAAAGAACAAAGAACAGAAACGTGAAAGAGGGCTCTTTATTGTTTGCAGTTCACTATATAAAAAAACCGCCTTTCATGTCAAACGGCTTGTGAGAAAAAAAATATAAACCGGCGAAAGTAAATTATTTTTATTTGTAATGAAAGCCGCTTTACCTTGTGAAAAACGTGTCAATAAAGATTTTTTTATTTCATTTAATGTTGTTTATATTGAACAGTATCATTATCTTTAGTGTTATTCTGTTTTGCGAGGGCGGTTTAGAAATTATTTATATATAAAAAATCACAAAAAAAAATCGAGGTAGTCATAAAGACTGCCGACAGAAGTGACAACTTAAAACAATGGATAACTGGGTTTTCTTTTGAATTTTGAGGTTGGGGCTCCCTGACGTTCCGACTGGTGCCGGTGTTCAACAGACACGGTTGATTCGGGTGGTACCTGCACCGTATCGCTCTCAGGGAGTCGACCGCCACATGCCATGCGGCGCTGACGAGGACACCGTGCAACACACTTTGTCTGAGTGTACTGCGTGGGAGAGACAGCGCCGCGCTCTGGCTGCGGTGGTAGGGCTTGATTTGTCGCTGTCGAGCATGGTAGCGGCCATGCTCGGCAGCGACCAGGCTTGACGAGCGAAGGCCTCTTTCTGCGAGGAGGTCATCTCCCAGAAAGAGGCGACGGAGAGGACCCGCGAGGTAGATCCTCTAAGCGGGCCTCTCCGCCAACGGAATACCGGCGGGAGGGGACAGCGCTTTGTCCGACTCCTCCCGCCACCGTAGCCGGACCTGAGGGGATGGGCTGGGGAACTCATCTCCTCATTGCACAGGACTGGCGGATGAGGGGAGGCAGCTAGTGTGTACCCAATCTGCCTCTCTATAGGTAAGAGCCCAGCGGTCACCTTCAGCCGTGTGGACCGTTGAAGCGGCTCTGCAAGGTTGATTAGCATTGTAAAATCCCTTGCAACCTCAACAATTACGGTTTGTCGGTATACCGTGTGGTTTTAGTCCGTGCGAGTCGGACATAACTCACCGTCTCCCCCGGGAGGGTGGCGTATCCCATAAGGAATTTCCCCACGTTAATAAAAATAATAAAGCGTGTAAATAGCCGTGCTCACTGTGCGGTTTGAGAACTTAATATGTCTGAACACGGGAATGCGTGTCAGTCTAACTTTGTCCATATTATGAGAATATATGAACGATAGGGGGTGGATAAAGCAATTTTTCGCTTACCTAGTCGCCCCCGTATCGCTCTCAGGGAGTCGACCGCCACATGCCATGCGGCGCTGACGAGGACACCGCGCAGCACACTTTGTCTGAGTGTGCTGCGTGGGAGAGACAGCGTCGCGCTCTGGCTGCGGTAGTAGGGCGTGATTTGTCGCTGTCGAGCGTGGTATCGGCCATGCTCGGCAGCGCCCAGGCTTGACCTGCGAAGGCCTCTTTCTGCAAGGAGGTCATCTCCCAGAAAGAGGCGGCGGAAAGGACCCACGAGGTAGACTCTCTAAGCGGTCCTCTCCGCCAACGGAAGACCGGCGGGAGGAGACAGCGCTTTGTCCGACTCCTCCCGCCACCGTAGCCGGACCTGAGGGGATGGGCTGGGGAACTCATCTCCTCATTGCACAGGACTGGCGGACGAGAGGAGGCAGCTAGTGTGTACCCAATCTGCCTCTCTATAGGTAAGAGCCCAGCGGTCACCTTCAGCCGTGTGGACCGTTGAAGCGGCTCTGCAAGGTTGATTAGCATTGTAAAATCCCTTGCAACCTCAACAATTACGGTTTGTCGGTATACCGTGTGGTTTTAGTCCGTGCGAGTCGGACATAACTCACCGTCTCCCCCGAAGGCGTGTAAATAGCCGTGCTCACTGAGCGGTTTGAGAACTTAATATGACTGAACACGGGGATGCGTGTCAGTCTAACTTTGTCCATATTATGAGAATATATGAACGATAGGGGGTGGATAAAGCAATTTTTCGCTTACCTAGTCGCCCCTGGATGCTGCTGCCAATCCTTGAACGAGTATCACTCGGTGGTGGTGGCTACCAGTTCGTTTACACACGTAAAACGTAATGTTTAATATGCGGTGAAAGACGGGGAGAATTTCCATATTACACTTAATACTAAAGCGGTTTATACACAATGTATACGGCGGTGATTGTGCGTAATTATTACGCACGCGACGGCTAGCGGATTGGGTATTTGAAACAGTATGGCGAAACGGTGCGCTTATATCAAAAGACAAAGACCGTATGGACACAACTTATGAGGCATAAACTAAATGGCGTGGGATCCGCCTCACCAGTGAATAAAAGAATATAATAAAACAAATTGACAATTAAATCTCGAACATCAAAATTAATATACTCATCAAAATATATACCGCTACGAGTAAAATACAATAAAATTTAATATTTGTTATAAGTTTAATACACAAAAATAAAGATGTTTATCAAGGGATGCTACTACCTCCATAATTCATGCTTATAGGAGGATGAATAGCCAATTTGTGTAAAATGAATTGCTAAGATTGGTAGATAAATTCGCTGTGTACTCAAAATACTATTGCAGGTTACCAAGAGTGGAAATTGAGGTTATAAATAATAATAACCCAGTCGCGGTGTCTGTTGTTGTTGTTCACGTCTGACAGATATCATATTTCATAGAGATTGGGTAGAATAAAAGTCAGTAATGCGGAGTGACTCAATGCATTCTTTATATAAAATCGCTTGCCAAAAATTGCATAAACAGGTGGTAAGGGACAAAACACTATTTCGTTTGTTTAGTTTTCAGTGTGTTCGACATTTGTATTTTAGGTTTATTAAGGTTGGTAATCTGGTGATTACCAACATAAAAGAACATCTTATTTTTGACCAATGGCTACTCTACTAATACCAATGCATACACAAAACGGAATTGATAAGCACAGAAATAGAATTAGTGAACTTTATTCCTTTTATGGAAAATCTACGCTTGAACAAATAGTTGACTACGCCAAAATTGTATTTCTTTTTTGTTTTTATTTTTAATGTTAAAAGTTGGCAAACGAACAGGTGGGTCACCTGATGTTAAGTGATCACCACCGTCCATAGACGCTAGCAACACCAGGAGAGTCGCAAGTGCGTTGCCAGCCTCTGTATGGGGGAGGGGTAGGTAAAGGAGAAAGTGGAAAGGAAAAGGGGAAGGAGGTAAGCCTCCGGCGCTCTCACTGACCGAACGAAACGCAACAATGCAAGCACTGTTACTTCACGTCGGTGTTTTGTGAGAGGGTGGTACTACCCCGGGCGAGCCGACCCATTCATGCTGAAACTAGTAATAGCTACAGCTACCACGTACGTCCAGGAACAGTTTCCCTGTGTTTTTTATAACAGCTATACAACATGTTTAGACAGTAGCAATATTTATGGAGGATACACTGCATTAAAAAAATAAATGCTTAATATTTGACCTAATTATCTAGAAAAATACAAAAAATATACACAATCTTCTACGCTTTTATTTTAGAGCAGAGTGTCAATGACCGTAAGGTGATTTCACTTTCACTTGGAAGTGAACATGGGAACATCAGGAACAAAACAAAAGGGTTTATTCAAAATCAAAATCAAAATATCCTTTATTCAATTTAGGCCCTGAGAAGGCGCTTATGAACGTCAAAGCTACTACCGGTTCGGAAAACAGCCCAGTCATGTTTTGTGAGAGGGTGGTACTACCCCGGGCGAGCCGACCCATTCATGCTGAAACTAGTAATAGCTACAGCTACCACGTACGTCCAGGAACAGTTTCCCTGTGTTTTTTATAACAGCTATACAACATGTTTAGACAGTAGCAATATTTATGGAGGATACACTGCATTAAAAAAATAAATGCTTAATATTTGACCTAATTATCTAGAAAAATACAAAAAATATACACAATCTTCTACGCTTTTATTTTAGAGCAGAGTGTCAATGACCGTAAGGTGATTTCACTTTCACTTGGAAGTGAACATAGGAAAATCAGGAACAAAACAAAAGGGTT
This sequence comes from Antheraea pernyi, assembly GCA_015888305.1. Classification (NCBI taxonomy): domain Eukaryota; kingdom Metazoa; phylum Arthropoda; class Insecta; order Lepidoptera; family Saturniidae; genus Antheraea; species Antheraea pernyi. The sequence goes on from MU160217.1 coordinate 57,851, forward strand.
TATTGTCCGTTTTATTATCGAAAGTTATTAACTCCGGGTCGCTCACTGTAGCTCTTGGCACCGGTCATTGCACCTGGGTTTATTAAATTACATAAATTGAAAAAAATTTACGACACGCAAGATTCAAAATGTCACGTTTATCTCCTAAAGATTTTACATGTTGATCCTAATATCAATTTAATTTGGTCTTTACCTACGAAATTGCCGTTTTGTATGAAATAATTAAAACGATTTTTTTTCATGTATTTTTTATTTGTATTAATCGAAGTAATCACTTGATTTTTTTTCCCCGCCAAGGAGTTATCCATATTCTGGAAAAAGTTGTAGTCTGTAGGCGCAAGGTCTGGTGAGTAGGGCGGATGACGGAGAACTTCCAACCCTAGTTCTTGCAACTTGGAGACCGTCTGCTGTGCAGTATGAGGTCGCGCGTTGTCGTGCAGGAGTAGCGGAGACGAGCGATTGACCAATGCTGGTTGGAGATGTGCCAGCTTCTCCATTATTGTGTTCAGTTCTTCACAGTACACATCTGCAGTAATGCTCACCCTTTTTGGTAAGAAGCTGTGATGAATCACACCGGCGCTCGACCACCAAACAGTGACCATCACTTTTCTAGGGGTAAGTTTTCGTTTAGGACATTGTTTAGGTGCTGAACCAGGATCCAACCAACTTGCTGAGCGCTTGCGGTTATCAAACAGAATCCATTTTTCATCGCAGATAACAATGTGGTTCAAAATTCCTTCATTTGTGTGTCTATTTCGCGCTGGCGATCATTGAGTTCGTGAGGCACGCATTTGTCAAGCTTTTTCACCTTGCCAATTTGACGCAAATGGACCATTATTGTTTTGACGCTAACGTCGAAAGCTGCTGCTAATTCAGCCGTAGATTGTGTATCATCAGCTTCCACAATCGCCTTTAATTCGTCATTGTCGACCAAAGTCTTCGGACGACAGCGAGGTCCATTTTTCAGGTCGAAATTCCCAGAAATTCATGTTATGCTCGTTTAAAGGTGCAAAATAGGAACTCTATGCTTTAGTAAATACACTCCGATAATATCGAATTTGAAAAGCAAATATAAATAATGTAGGGTTAAAATTTACGTATAAGACACAGCCTCGAATAAAAGTAGTGCTCAAAACCGGCCGCAAAAACTCCCCAATATACATACATATGTGGTTTTAGTTATGCGAGTAACTTATGATCGTGCAAATTCAACCTTACCTGAATGATTTAAACTTGTTTTTACAAGGACGCAAGCGACGCGAGAGTATTCGAAACGACTGCATAATCCAAAATTATGCACTCATTTTTGTGTGCCGTCTGTGAGACGTTAAGTTGGGTCTTGGGTTTTTGTATATCAATGAGGGTTAATAATCGAATATACATGATGTTGAATCTGAAAGAGACGAAATATTTGAAAAATGTAGGTATATTTCCTACTCTCGTCAGTTATTCTAGTGATTCTGTCTGAACCACTACCAACACTTTTCTTTTTATTGTGCCATAAAACCCGTAGTCGTTAAACGTTGTGTATGTTTCGGTATGTTTGCATATCCAAGACTATACGATCATTTACCTTATAGTTTTTATACAGCTTTATTTTACGGTATATTTTAAAACATCCCCTCTGTTTATTCACAACACTTTTATGTATACATGAATATATCATCGTACAGAATATATTATCTTGGAAACATTAGCACCTTTTTAAATACTATGTGAACCTCCACTATCGCCATTTCTTCTAAGTAGGGTTAGCACAATATGGAAAACATGTTGTCCATTGTTTCACATGTTTTCCACTCTCCTCTGTCAGATGGCATCTCAGCATTCACATCTATTATACATATCAGTTTTCACACAATCCATCCAGGCCTTTTTCGGCCTTTACTCGTATATTCGTCCATCTTCATATTCAAAGCTTTTCAAGTTACATGGTTTTCATCTCTTTTCATAATATGCCTGTACCATACTATTGCTCCTCAATTTCTCTGTCACTGGTGCTATTTTCAACATTCTTAATTTTGTCCATTCTAGTTACACCAACACATCTATCTTCAACTTTCGCATTTCTTCCACACGTCATTTCATCTTTTCTCAGCATTTGGATCCATATAACACGACTGGTCTTATTATAGTTTTATATACTTTTACTACTTTTTCTTTTATGTCATAGGGAGCGAACGAACAGGTGGGTCACCTGATGTTAAGTGATCACCACCGACCATAAAAACTAACAATACCAGGGCAGTCGTAAGTGTGTTGCCAGCCTGTTTTTGGGGGTGGTCCTCCGGCACTCTCACTGACCGAACGAAACGCAACAATGTAAGCACTGTTGCTTCACATCGGTGTTCTCTGAGAGGGTGGTACTACTCCGAGTGAGCCGACCCATTCATACTGAAACCAATAATAGCTTCAGCGTGGCTCTACCACCTACAAAAAATATAATAAGATACTATAGTATAATAATAACTATAGTAATAATATCCTAATTATGTTCTAACTAATATTATAAATGCGAATCAACTAATCGTTGTGAAACATTACATACACGTTGTCCCGAGTACAGAAAAGGTCATAGGGAATCTTTTATCCAAATAAAGAACTGCTCCCTAGCGGTATGTCAAAATTAGATTAATGCGAGTGAACCCGCTGGCAATACCTAGTTTATAATATTAGTAAGAATTGTAAGGATTTGTATCTACTTGTCAAAAGAATACGAAAAGCGACGTAACTTCTAAACATAATTCTTGAGGTAATGAATTGTATAGTAAATAAAAAAACATTTTTATTTCAAAGAAATATAAGTAGTAATAAACAATCAGCCATGACAGTTTACTTAACGCGTTTTACCATACTAAGGGCGCTTTCAGTTTAGAGAATTTGTATCGGCCTGCTAATGTACGGTTGGTCGATACACCGATTTATGAGCGGGTGGGTGTAGTAAGTACGACCGTAGTACCGACAGTACGCCCTAAAACGCCTAATTCAGAGTGCGATGCGATTGCAACCCGACTGTATTTTAGTGATATCCAACAATACTTGCATTCGTTCGAGCCATGGATTCAGACGAGGAAGAGTTATTGTTGGTGCTGGTCTTATTAAAAGAAATGATTAAAGAAATAAATATTTTTTTTACATATATCTTCTCAAGTCATTTTTTGTATAAGATTAAAATAATCATCATATTTTGAGTTTCTATATTTTTATTTTTCGAACTGACAATGCTATTGACCTAGCAAGGTCTTAACAGCTTCACCGGACTAGTAAGGCGAGCGCTTAAGGCACTGTGCCCATTTCATTTGACAACTAGCTCAAGGGTGCACGGCACAACTCGGCTTGGGCTGTTGCCTGATACATGCAATTCGCGACCTATCTTTTTTTTTTAACGTGGGTAAATCCCTTATGGATACGCCACCCTTCCGGGGGAGAGGGAGGGTTATGTCCGACTCGCACAGACTAAAACCCTACGGTGTACGGACAGACCGTTTTGTGGGGGCGGCAAGGGATCGTTCATGCTAATCAACCTTGTAGATCTGCCACCACGGTTCGCCCGGCGAAAGGTGACCGCCGGGCTCCTGCCTATAGAGGGACAGACCGGGTACACACCGGCTGCCCCTCCTCGTCCGCCGGACCTGTGCAATGAAGAGATGGCCCCCCCTGCCCATCCCATCAGGTCCGGCTGCGGTGACGGAAGGAGTTGGGCAAAGCTCCGCCTCCTCCCGTCTGTCCTCCTTTGGCGGAGAGGGCCACTTTGAGGGTTTGCCTCGCGGGCCCTCTCCGCCTCCTCCTTCTGCGAGATGACCGTAAGAATGTGGCATCTCTTCGCCTCTACCTCCCTGGGAGCCAGAGGCTCCCCTCTTCGTTTCCTCGCCGCCGTAAACTCGTACACGGCGGCGAGAACTCCTGCCTCCAGCTCCCAGGGCAGGGAGCCGGCGAGCGTGAAGGCCGCCGCCGAGGATACCGTCCGGTACGCCCGAATTGCCCTCAGTGTCACTGTGCGCTGCGCATTGCGGAACGCGCGCACGTTGGCGGCACCGAGGGCATCGGCCCAGACTGGTGCCCCGTAGGCGGCCATCGCCCGCACGACTCCCATGTAGAGGAGTAACCGGCCGAGTGCCGCAGCCGCCCCAGCAATTCGCGGTCCGAGCCCCGCAAAGTGGGGCTCGAACCGCCAGCGCCC
>MU160217.1:74333-87530 GCA_015888305.1 Antheraea pernyi
ATTTGTGTGTCTGTTGAGCAGTGCAAGGCACGTCTCGAGGCGTACTTCGCGCTGGCGATCATTGAGTTCGTGGGGCACCCCATGTCAAGGTTTTTTACCTTGCCAATTTGACGCAGATGGACCAATATTGTTTTGACGCTAACGTGGAAAGCTGCTGCAAATTGAGCCGTAGATTGTGTATCATCAGCTTCCACAATCGCCTTTAATTCGTCATTGTCGACCAAAGTCTTCGGATGACCGCAAGGTTCATTTTTCAGGTCGAAATTCCCAGAACGGAAGCGAGAAAACCAATAACAGGTGGTGCGTTGGTTTGTAGTGTTAGCTCCGTAAACGTCGTTGATGTTGCGTGCCACTTGTGCCGCGTTGGTGCCGCTTGTGCCGCGTTGCTGCCACGACGGTACTCATGTTCCATAATTACTCGAATTTTTAACGTATCCATGATGACAAAAAAGATTGAAATGCGATGAAAATGTAACACTAATCAACAAACAAATGACTACTTTTGGAAAAAGAATTTCATGTTTTTAAAATAAAATTAATTTGAAATTAGAATTCTTAGCCAAACAAAAATTATTTTGATTTGAAATGGCCAATACTGCAGAACGGCAATTTCATAGGTAAATACCTATTATAAGCAAGTTAACTCATCCGCATACTGAGCTACAAATAATTTATCTTACTGAACACACATGGTAGTAAGTTGCATTAAACCCATATACCAGGTGAAAGATTAGACTCGCAGTATTCTAGGATATGACACTTCACGGTCATATTTAACACATAAAATAATAATGTCAAAACAAATACTAATAAACAACAAAGATAACGATAATTAAACTTTGTTTTATGAATTTCAAAAGTATGGATACAAAATTAAATAAACCTAGATTGAATGACCGGTGACAAAACCTGCGAGCGGCGACCCGGAGTTAATAACCTTCGATGATAAAACGGACACTAAACCCTTTTGTTTGTTCAAACTTCGAAAAATTATCCTTTGTTAGTTGGTTGGCTTCACTTTCTCTTCACCCGACGGTAATTGACACTGTGATTTAACACAGACGCGTTGAGGTTTTAGTATAATGTTTGTATTTTTCTAGATAATTATGTGAAATATTAAGCACTTATTTTTTTTATTGATTTAGAACGAGAATCGAGTGCAGATTATTATCCATAAAAATTGCTACTGTCTAAACTTTCCCCTGGTATATTAATAAGAAAAATGAGCTGCTCATCAGTATTGAAATTTAAAAGATAAAGCAAGGAATAAAACATACCTAAAGAGAAAATAATATAACTTTCAGATACTAAACTAACTTCCTAAATTATGTTATATTTATGTCGACTTCATATAAGTAATGTACTTTCAGTATTCATATTTTAAAAGCTCGACTCGCGTATCTTTCTTCAGAATAAAGTAAACATTTCGATGCAAACTTGCGCACATATATTCTACTATATTTTTGTTTGCAATGAGTGTAAATACATATAATGCTGTATCTCGATATTGGAATTCTTTCACTGCTATTTGAATTTATTTGCGTGAACTTTATACCAACTAGAGTCCAAACACTATATAGTACTTAGCTTGATTTTGTTTAGACGAAAACTCAACTATTGTTTCGATAGTATTTCAATAAACACGGTCCTTTCGCTTATAAATTCAACAAATACTTTTAACTAAATCTGATTTTCTGTTATCGAGTTTAAAGAGGATAGCTGCAATATTTCGGTTGAAACAAAGCACTACACTTCGAAGTGCAAATGTTTTGCTTGATTGAACTCGGTGTAAACAAGAATCTAATGTTTTTCAATATTTTTTAAGATAAATACCGTTGAAATGTTATTACATCAGTTAGTAAAGAAGAAAAACAGTTACAAGACTGTCTCTTGAGTCGGAAATTGTCTCCATTTCCCACAATCTCTGTCAGAGCGCTCCCCACGCAATAAGAAATACCTGGAGAAACAGTCCTTTATGTCTCTCAGTTCAAAGAACTACCTTCTATTGAAGGGTGCTACTCATTGTTAGATGTCGAGAAGTGAGGACAGGCTAAACAATCCTTTTCTGCGACCGCTTGGTGTCGTCTGAGTTATTTTTAATTCAATTTAGACTCGTGCTCAAAAGGATTTTATACGAAACAAGATTGGTTGGTTGATATATTGAAAATAAAATATATTTAGACTCTACTTGCATTTACGAAACACTTAATATTTATTTATCTTTAATATGTGTTAAAACGCCGACGTAATTTCGTGAAACACGAATTTCGATTTCCCCGGACGAGCCGACCCATTCATGCTGAAACCAGTAATAGTTTCAGCGTGGCTCTACCACCATAAAAATTTAAAAATTAAAATTGTATAATTCTATAACATTCTACGATATAGTATAACTATATAAGTATACTAATCTTATATATAAAATTCTCGTGTCACAATGTTAGTAACTAGAGTATGTAGCTTGATTTTGTTTAGACGAAAACTCAACTATTGTTTGGATAGCATTTCGCTGATAAATTCAACAAATACTTTTAACTAAATCTGATTTTCTGTTATCGAGTTTAAAGAGGATAGCTGCAATATTTCAGTTGAAACAAAGCACTACACTTCGAAGTGCAAATGTTTTGCTTGATTGAACTCGGTGTAAACAAGAATCTAATGTTTTTCAATATTTTTTAAGATAAATACCGTTGAAATGTTATTACATCAGTTAGTAAAGAAGAAAAACAGTTACAAGACTGTCTCTTGAGTCGGAAATTGTCTCCATTTCCCACAATCTCTGTCAGAGCGCTCCCCACGTAATAAGAAATACCTGGAGAAACAGTCCTTTATGTGTCTGAGTTCAAAGAACTACCTTCTATTGAAGGGTGCTACTCATTGTTAGATGTCGAGAAGTGAGGACAGGCTAAACAATCCTTTTCTGCGACCGCTTGGTGTCGTCTGAATTATTTTTAATTCAATTTAGACTCGTGCTCAAAAGGATTCTGTACGAAACAAGATTGGTTGGTTGATATATTGAAAATAAAATATATTTAGACTCTACTTGCATTTACGAAACACTTAATATTTATTTATCTTTAACTATGTGTTAAAACGGCGACATAATTTCGTGAGACACGAATTTCGATTTGCGAAACAAACATTTGAATACGTCTGTACGAGCAGGCAAAATAAATATTTCAGTGCGAGGTTCGAGTTCGGGCGAAGCATAAGGCATTCATCCCTCGAATGTCATTTAAATGTGATACATAAAAAAATCTATAGTAGTCTCACGGATCAAATAGAGGATTGAGAAATATAGACAATGAAATGAAAGTGAAATTTCTTATGGCATGGTAGGAAAGATTTCGATACGGGTTAAACGTTGGGTAGGTATGTATTTGTGTACGTATGTAAGTATGTATAAGTGTCTGTTTGGGTCTATTGGTATACCCATATGAGCAAATGTATAGTTAAGTATTTATACTATAGGACAAGGGTACTCAACCATATTTTAAACGGGCCAAAAACACGTTTCACTCACACTTTCACGTCATAAACTACAAATATTTGGGTACTAAAAAAACGTAATTTAAAATAACAACTTATTATTGTATTGAAAAATAGTTGTCCAATAAAACAAGCTTGGTATATATATCATAAGGAACGCATTGCGGTCGGGTTATCTGGGATCCATTTAATTTACTTAGCGTGCTCATAGTTATTCTGATAGCATGAAATTTAAAATAATTAAAAATAAAGTATAATCGGGTAGGTCAACTACAAAGACGCAGGTTGAGTATAACTGCTATAGGACTTCGTATAGTATAAAGTCTTATATAATTTAATATATATAAGTCAATGAAGTTTCATTTCCTCCGCGTGTACACACTCATACACGCACTATTTCTTTTTTTTAAAAACATATCATTTTTAATCTATATAATGTTAGTGTAGTGTATCTGAGATAATTAAACTAAAAATAATCTTTGACCGATCATCATAATGGTTGACATGCTTAAGTCGTTTTTGAAGAAGACGATTTTAAATGTTATAGTCTTTTTTTTATGTCATATCAGACAAACGAACTGGTGGGTCACCTGATGTTAAGTGATCACCACCGTCCATAGACACTAATAACACCAGGGGAGTCGAAAGTGCGTTGCCAGCTTGTGTTTGGGGGAATGGGAGGGGAGGGGAGGGCGCTCTCATTGGCCGAACGAAACGCAACGATGCAAGCACTGTTATTATACGTCGGTTTTCTATGAGTGCTACCCTGGGCGAGCTGTTCCATTCATGCTTAAACCAATAATAGCTTCAGCATGGCTTTTTTTGGCTCTACCACCTACGATATATATATATATTTTTTATGCCATTGGTGGCAAACGAACATGTGGGTCACCTGATGTTAAGTGATCACCACCGTCCATGGACACTAACAACACCAGAGGAGTTGCAAGTGCGTTGCCACCCTTTGGGGGGAAGGGTTAAGGGAGGGAGAGGAGAGGGAAGCGGAGGTGGGCCTCCGGCGCTCTCACTGACCGAACGAAACGCAACAATGCAAGCACTGTTACTTCACGTCAGTTTTCTATGAGAGGGTGGTACTACCCCGGACGAGCCGACCCATTCATGCTGAAACCAGTAATAGTTTCAGCGTGGCTCTACCACCATAAAAATTTAAAAATTAAAATTGTATAATTCTATAACATTCTACGATATAGTATAACTATATAAGTATACTAATCTTATATATAAAATTCTCGTGTCACAATGTTAGTAATCATACTCCTCTGAAACGGTTTGACCGATTTTTATGAAATTTTATATACATATTCAGTAGGTCTGAGAATCGGCTACTATCTATTTTTCATACCCCTAAGTGATAAGTGTTGTCCACCCCTAACATTTATTTTTTATTTTTTGGACATTTTTATTTTATTTTATTTTATTATAATGAGGCATTGAATAATACATAGAACCCTAAATTTTCACCCTTCTAACACCAACCCCTATTTTTTAATATTCATTTTAGTGATTAATAATTTTTCATCCCACTCGATAACTGATCAATTACTTTGAAAATTATTTCACTGTTAGAAAGGTATATTAGATTGAGTTTTATTTAAGTAAATATATATTATATAGTAAATGGGGCGTGGAGGTGAGGGTCAAAAGAGCAACCCAGTGGATATCGGGAAGACATTTCTTGCCAATCTATATATAGTATAGTTTCGAGTCACAATTGGACCCGATAAGCTACGCAACAATTTAAGTTTTTTAAGATTTTTGGTGTTTGGAAATAAATTGGAACCGGTAATAACCTATTTGGTGCAGACGAAGTTGCACGGGTCCGCTAGTAGCTATATAAGTTAATTGTGTCTCCACAATAGTAAATATACATACTTTTCAATATTTTCAATTGAGGCGTTGTCGCTTGAAAAATATGCCTATTTAAAATAAAAAAGATATTTTTATATTGTGATTAAACATAATAATAATTATCGTGCCAATTTGAATAATATTAATGTATCGTAATGTAGTCAATTGTTCCTGAATTGAGCGAAAAAGAACTGTCAGGATTAATATATCAATTCATAATATAACCTGCAAAGAAACGGACTGATGATAAAACCCATATGCGAAAGACGTATATCTCATATGAATATTCATATATCAGATCCTGAAAAACACAAGGCACGTATTTTAGCGTTGCACTCGTCTTAGCTCTCTAAAAGCTTTTGTACAATACGCATCTTATTTTCTTGAGATGTTCTCTTGTTTCTCTAAAATGCATATTTTATGTGGGTATGTAAATTATTTACACTGCACTCGATTGTAGAGTGAAAATAAAAATTAAACGTTAACTGACTGTAAAACTATCGTTACTATGTTGAAAAGTTTGTAATATGAAAAAAAAAGAATAACTTAAAATAATTTCATAAAATTTGATATCCCACTGTTGGATTATAATTTATTAATTATTATAATTGATATATGTATTAACAATATGGTTTTATAAGGTTTCAAATAATTTAACGCTGCCTATTTTATATATGACAGATACATAAAATAAAGTAATTTACATGTTTAATTAAAATAACAGAATACCTGAAAGATTTATAAATTTAAAAGATTTCATAATAAGCGGTAGACGTAAAAGTGCTTATTACTATTAATAAAATAATGGGTTTGTAACATGCCTATGCTTATGTAACTCTCTTCAAGCTATTTGAAAATACTATAGTATATATAGTAATCAACAAGTTTTAGTTGACTAAAGTACATCAATTTTTTTGGGGTGTAAGGGGTGTCGTATAACATCATAAGACTTGATACACCCAAGCCCAAGTGCACCCTGCTGAATAACGAACGAGGCAATGGCAAAAGCGGGGTGGTAGGGTTTTACAGCCTGACTGGGTCGCAACCACCATATATATGGCGAAAAAGCCTGTCATAGTGATTCGCTTCTGCGGGTCGCGTTTCGGGATCAGCCTGTGCATATCCAGTATTTCGCTGGCCGGCATGATAGTGGCGACCGGTGGTGGATAGTGCGTCACTCGGTGGTCGCCATTGTTTTTGGACTGTACTGTTCTTACCATCAGGCATAGGAAAGTCATTTTGCAGTGCCACAATTTAAAAAAAACAATTGTTATATTTTACGTACCAAAAGCTATTGATAGCTTGAATCATAAGATACGTCACTTTGCCATTATGTTTAAATTAAGTCAATCCGCTGATATGAAATACTACTGTATTTAATATAATATAATAGATATAGAGTTATATCTTGATTTATACAAAGTTATAAAGTTTTTAATGCTGGTAGAGCCACGCTGCAACTATTACTGGTTTCAGCATAAATGAGTTGGCTCGCCCGGGGTAGTACCACCCTCTCATAGAAAACCGACGTGAAGTAACAGTGCTTGCATTGTTGCGTTTCGCTCGGTCAGTGAGAGCGCCGGAGGCCCACCTCCCTTCCCCTGTCCTCTCTCCTCTCCCTCTGCCTCCCCTAACACTTCCTCCCAAAGAGTGGCAACACACTTGCGACTCCTCTGGTGTTGTTAGTGTCCATGGCCGGTGGTGATCACTTAACAGCAGGTGTACCCCCGGTTCGTTTACCACCATGACAAAAAAAAGACTTCAACTTTTTCTATAATTTTATTAGAAAAATAATTATCAATTCACTATTTACAATTCAACATTATAATTAACAGTAATTTTGAAGACACAAGAAGTTATTCTAATAATCATAATAATAGATCATAAGCGCATTATTACCTTAAGAGTTCTAGAATACAATTTCTCATGGAACAGACAACTGGTATATAAGTAAATTATAAACTTTATGTGCTTCAACAAATTTTAAAACATTAATTTCATATATTTCAAGTGGTTTATGTTTTTACTATTTCTCGATGAGAGATGAGATCTAAATAGCTCATTAATCAGAAGAATGTTCGCGGATGCGGACAATAAATGCACAAAAGTAATATATAATTACAATCCCACCTCATACTACATACTTCATATTCATTAAAAAAAATGGTTGAATAAAACTAAATAATTTTATTAAATTGTTTATTTATTTGAGATACTAACGAGATTTAGCCTACTTCTTCTGTAATTTATTAGACTATGATAATGCAATATTTCAGTCAAATATAAATAAATCATTATAAGTATTTGCGATATCTAGCAATCGGTGACGCATGAAAAGGCTTAGAATTGAAAGCGATTACTTTTTGTATGGTCGCAAAAAAAAACTTACTGACAATATGGGCGTACTAAATAGCTGTATACTGACATTTTTAAGGCATTTTTTTTTTTCAGATAATGTTTACTATACTTGTATAGTGTAAGTGAACCCTGAGGGGATTACATAGCGGGTAAAAGTTCTAAATATGTTGCCGATGGTAGATCCCATCCTGGACACTGTGACTATTTACGTCTATACTAATATTATAGAGAGGTAAAGTTTGTGAGTTTATGAGGTTGTAGAGGGTAATCTCAGGAAGTACGGGTCAGATTTGAAAAATTATTTTATTGTTAGACAGCTCTTTTTTTGAGGAATATAAGGTATATAATCACGCTAAGATCAATAGGAGCCGAGCACTGATGAAGAATGTTCTAAAAATAATAATAAAAATGAAAATGTTCGGAAAATCGTTTTTTTTCCTTTTGAGAACTTCCGTTGCGTGTAGTTAGTCCAAAGTAACAATTCCACGTGGACGAAGTCGCGGGTAGAAACTAGTATTGTATGTGTTGTTCCTAACGACGCGGGCATCAGTGAGTTTATAATAAAAAAGATCAGAGTGAATTTCTACCCATTAAAATATATCTAATGGCTATCTATAACCATCAAATCTACGTTATCATTCGTATTTTATCACATTACGTATAATGGTTTCAAACACTTCCTTGGGAAATGTGTCCCAATAAATTTGATGGAAATTACCAAAATCACCTTTTCCGTTTTATTCGCGTCGACGGCCTCTTTCCGCGTAATTTAATTACTTTCGGTATTTAATATCAGAGTATTAGTTAGATTAGTATGTCGGAAAATTACTTTTGTGCTTTATTAAAATTTATTATAACCGAAGCGCTTAATGAAATTTGTTCAAATTATGTGACTTGCTTTAAATAATTTGCGATGTTAGGTATAATGACAACCGAGTAGTTTAAGCTTCATTGTAGCCAAAAATAGAATGGCTTATATATTGCTTTATATACCTACAAACTTAATTAATACATTACGGTTATATTATGTATATAAAGTAAGAACTTCTCAAAGTAAGACTTTTATTTGATTAAAATTCGTTATGTTCAGTATGTTAATGAAAAATAGTGGAGAAAATGAAGAGTTAGTGTTAAGATATTTTATTGAGGAAGGCGTTCTTATGCACATCCACCTGGAGTTAATTGACTACTGCTTAGTTTCACTGCAACACAGAACGTTAGTAACTGATTGAAAAGTAAAATGAGTTTCAGTTTAACACGCGTTTAATCGCTATCGTATTGTAATCATTTCGCTCTATCACGGATCATCTTCAGATCGATCTAGACCTTTTATTATCTTATTAACACTCTGCGTTGCAGTGAGAAGTAGCAGCGGCCAATAAACTCCAGGTGGAAATGCAAAGTAATAACCACTCTAATCATAGTATTAATTACGTTTACAGTGTGTTTTAGATTTCAATACAATTCAACCTAAGCCATGTAGACGTTTTTATTACTCGACCATAATTCATTGATTTTTGAAAGTTTGAACTTTATTCGGGTTCTTTTGTCAAAGGGTATATACTTCTATTATCAAAGGTTTGCATCATAGCTACTCAGTTATTTGCCTCTTTTTTTTTAATTGCATAAACATTTAAAAAATGTCTAAATGAAAATCGAAATTAATTATAAATTTGAAACAAAAACAGGCGGTTGCATAAGGTGGTTGAAAATGAATTCCTTTTTATTCACAATTTATCATCAACTGTAATAAATATAGTTGCTACTTGTACTAAATATAATTATAGTTGAACTGCCTCATTGTAATCGCGGAGATCTAAGTCATGGATTACTTTCATAGCAAACAAATTTATTTTGATTTTACAAAGTATTTTTGGCTCATATTTTTTATTGAATCATCATTTCAAATGAGTTCACCACAAAAAAAAAAAACTAAACTTAAACATACTAAATATTAACTTTGACTTTGGTAATATTGCTTTACTCTTATGACAATATGAAGCAAAGTGACATTAAGTAACCTGTGACTTTTGTGAAAGTGACCAAATAGAATAATCATTATTTCAGTGGTTCCATAAATTTACTAAAGATAATTATTTAAATTATGAATTTACATATTACATTATTATAAAATTAACCTACAATTTAACCAGTTGATTTCAAAGGGCATGTAAGGTATGCAACGTCAGTCATGTTAATAATATTGGAACGTATGAGTGACGGACATTTTGACATCCAACAAAATGTCTTTTCCATTTATATGTATGTAAAATTCGAGTAGTATGAGTAATGTATATTTTAATTAATTGAACAATTTAAAAAATCATTGAAATTATGAAACATGGCAATATATTGTAAACATAAATTTAAGTAGGAAAACATATAATATCTTGCAGATGTCAAAATTAATAATAATCAGAATACATAAAATATTATTCATAATATAGTACATAATTGGGCTAGTTTAGTCTTATAGTAGATTTTCGTAAAGAACAAATACACAAAATGGAATGACTATTGAACTACTGTAGCTCGTACACATCAGCAAACGTTGTTTAGAAGCAGAATCAATACACGCGACGTCGTTATCATACAAGCGTTGCGTTTGGATAATGCATTCACAGTTCAGCCACACGAAAACCGATGTTCCCAGTCGAAGCTATAAAGGCACTGTTGCTGTGTTTGATTTATGTGAATTATCATGTTGTATGTACACTACATGGAGGAACGAATTCAAGTGTGTATTAAAGCATCTTTTTAATATACGCGTTTGTTATACAAAGTTTTTCCAAACGATCTAAATTAAATAAAAAAGCCGAGGCAGTCATAAAAACTTCCGATAGAAGTCAAAACTCAAAAATGATATAACTGTGTTCTCTTTTGAATTTTTAAATGAGTTATTTAAATTTCATCTATTGTATATTACATTTATTAACGTTAGTCTTGTTTTCACATCTATTGGCACTCCAAATAATACATATATATACAATTTATTAATTAATCAAACATATGATGGGCTGTACAATAGTGTGGTTCATTTCCGCAAAATAATTCTTTTTTCGTTGCTCATGCAAAATATTAATCTACATCATCATCTACATCTACATCATGCA
Organism: Antheraea pernyi; assembly: GCA_015888305.1. Lineage (NCBI taxonomy): Eukaryota > Metazoa > Arthropoda > Insecta > Lepidoptera > Saturniidae > Antheraea > Antheraea pernyi. The sequence continues at coordinate 85,163 of MU160217.1, forward strand.
TGTAAAAAAAATTTTTTTTTTTTCAAATTTCTAATGCTTACCCGGCTTTTACAATATTGCAAATCGGTTTGATGGAACTTGTAGGGAATTTCACGCTCTTCAAAATAGTCATTGGAGAAGTTAAGGAGTAATAGGTTAGCATGGTATGAGCATGTTATGAGGAGAGATGAAGACCATGTAACTAGAAAAGCTTTGAGTATGACGGTCGATGGATATAAGAGAAGAGGAAGACCGAAAAAAGGATGGATGGATTGTGAGAAAAATGATATGTGTGTAAAAGGTGTGTTGACTGAGATGACATCTGATAGGCGAGCGTGGAAAAAGAAAACATGTTGTGCCGACCCTACTTAAGGGTAAGAAGATGATGATGATTTTATTGGAACGTATGAGTGACGGACATTTTGACATCCAACAAAATGTCTTTTCCATTTATATGTATGTAAAATTCGAGTAGTATGAGTAATGTATATTTTAATTAATTGAACAATTTAAAAAATCATTGAAATTATGAAACATGGCAATATATTGTAAACATAAATTTAAGTAGGAAAACATATAATATCTTGCAGATGTCAAAATTAATAATAATCAGAATACATAAAATATTATTCATAATATAGTACATAATTGGGCTAGTTTAGTCTTATAGTAGATTTTCGTAAAGAACAAATACACAAAATGGAATGACTATTGAACTACTGTAGCTCGTACACATCAGCAAACGTTGTTTAGAAGCAGAATCAATACACGCGACGTCGTTATCATACAAGCGTTGCGTTTGGATAATGCATTCACAGTTCAGCCACACGAAAACCGATGTTTCCAGTCGAAGCTATACCGGCACTGTTGCTGTGTTTGATTTATGTGAATTATCATATTGTATGTACACTACATTGAGGAACGAATTCAAGTTGTGTATTAAAGCATCTTTTTAATATACGCGTTTGTTATACAAAGTTTTTCCAAACGATCTAAATTAAATAAAAAAGCCGAGGCAGTCATAAAAACTTCCGATAGAAGTCAAAACTCAAAAATGATATAACTGTGTTCTCTTTTGAATTTTTAAATGAGTTATTTAAATTTCATCTATTGTATATTACATTTATTAACGTTAGTCTTGTTTTCACATCTATTGGCACTAAAAAATAATACATATATATACAATTTATTAATTAATCAAACATATGATGGGCTGTACAATAGTGTGGTTCATTTCCGCAAAATAATTCTTTTTTCGTTGCTCATGCAAAATATTAATCTACATCATCATCTTCATCTACATCATGCATGTAAAAAAAATTTTTTTTTTTTCAAATTTCTAATGCTTACCCGGCTTTTACAATATTGCAAATCGGTTTGATGGAACTTGTAGGGAATTTCACGCTCTTCAAAATAGTCATTGTATTTTTTGTGTAACTCGCACTGGTTCACCAGTAGGAGTCGTCAAAGTACAGTTATTAAAAAAAATATATATCTTCTCTTAATTTTTCGAGCAAACCGCCAAAAGTAGGAAGAAAAAAGAATTGACTCATAAAAAAAAAGTTATCCGACCAATGTTTAATGAATTTACAGCCATTTTTATACCAGAAAATGTAAGAAATTGATAAATAATAATATAGTAAGAAATCATAATAAGTTAAAAAAAAGTTCTTAGTGTAGAGAAATATAATGGTAATAAGTAGAAAAAATGAATCGAAATATCATTACGAGTTAGTATTTATAAATTTCTTACATTTTCCGGTATAAAAAGTAAATAAAAAAATAAATAAAAAGGCTGTAAATTCATGAAATACTGGTCGGATAACTTTTTTTTTATTAGTCAGTTCTTTTTTTCTTTTAGCGTGTTAATGTCTACGTCTGGTACCGTGACACACCCGAGAGGCGAGACTACAATGCCACCCGGGGAACCACTATTGACCTGCGATACCGCGCTATTGACTTTATCGGGGTGTTACTAATGACCTCGAACGCTATTGGTGGAAGTTATCGGCTGTTCATTATTCATTCCGGTGTGAGACTACATTGGTGGGAGTTCGGCATATAAAGGGCAAGATGTCGCTGATCTGGACGCACTCCTATGTGGAAGTTATTGTAAGGCGAAGCTCTGCCCGGATAAATAGTCACAGTGCCTTCAGAGTGTTTAGTGGTTTTCCTGACTGAGTGACTGATTATACGTATTCTGTAACAAAATGCACCGCGCTCCCCCGAGGCAAGTTCGCGTTATCCTTTTTCACAAGTCTAACCTAACGTAACCAAAGCGAGACAAAAGAACAAGATGGCGAACATTCGGCGACCGCGGTGCATTTAATATGACACCTTTTTAAAGCCAGGGTTCAATACGTATTTAACTTTTTTGTAATAACACCGT
>MU160218.1:0-47399 GCA_015888305.1 Antheraea pernyi
AGGCTGGTGACATGGCAAGAAAAACTTGAGGATAAAAATATTATCAAGGACCACAGTAGGCTGGTGACATGGCAAGAAAAACTTGAAGATGTTGGTTTAAAGATTAGCAAGATTAAAACTGAACATTTGTTGTGCGAGTACTGCGGTCCACGCAATTTTTGTCATATAGCCTTAAATGGTGTATACTCACTAGCCATTTAGGTTCATTGAATCAATACGACGGTGACATAGGTAAGGATGCGAGGAATGGAATAAATGTTGGGTGGATGAATTGGCAAAAGATGTCTGGGGTAGTTTGTGATCCATTAATGCCCTTGAAAGTCAATGGGAACGTGTATCAAACTATTATAAAACCATTAGTGTTATATGGATTTGAGTGCTTAGCTACGAAATAAATGAATAAGAATAGATTAAATGTGTGAGAGAGATGCAAAATTTAAGAGGGATATATATTGCAACCAAAATGGGTAAGGTTGAAAATGAGTATATCAGAGGAAGTTTGAAAATATCACCAGTGGTAAACAAGTTAAGGATTGATAGGGTAGCATAATAAGGAAAACTTGATGAGAAGAGACGAAATTTATGCGACTAAAAAATTTTGAGTATGAAGAGGACGTATATAGGAGTAGAGGAACATCAAAGAAGGTATGGATGTGTAAAAATGATATATGTATAAAAGGTGTTAATATTGGGATAATATCTGACAGGGGAGAGTTATAAAGGAAACCATTGTGCCGACGCTACTTAGGTGGGATAAGGATTAGAATATGTTGATGACTGGTAACCTTAAAATAGCTAGATAGGTTAATACATTAAAAACAGCAATACACTTTAAAAAAAACTTGGTCCGTGTAACTGTAAATAGTCTAATGCAAATAACATATAATTTAATTTCAATAGATGCTATTTTATACGAGTAACGAGAGAAAAATCCAACTTGTGTGAAGAAAAATGTGTTTATAAGATAAAGGAAACATTTTGCAGAAAGCTGATTATATAACAGATCTGTAAATACATATGTCAATATGTCGTATTATATTACATATATATCAATAGAAATGTAGGTATTAGAAAAAGAGATGTAAGATTCATAGTGAACATTCCTCGTTGTCATTACTATCTATAGATACTGTAGAAAATATTATTAGAATATTATGTTATATTGATTACTTACCGTGAAAAACGTAATCTATCCACATAGAAATGTTGAGTTAAAACCAGAAATGTATTAATAATTATATATGAAACGTGAAAGTTTAAATAATTACCTGTAACTATTCCATTTTCGCCTGTTGAGGTGTATTTATCTGCATTGATAGTTATAATATGGTCAAACATTGTCTCGTTGCCAGCGTCCTAGAGAATAGATTTTTGTATAAAATAAAAATATACTGTTATAAAATAAGTATTATATAATTTGTAAAGCTACTAATGCTTTTTAAAATATGTATATATGAACTGGACTTCTTGTCCCAATTAAATCTGCTATATGAAATGCGAAATATATCTGCGTTAAAATTTTCATTTTCATCCACTCTTATTTGCAATTATAGTTTTTACTACCACGTAACCATTTTACACTGATTTGCAATATAATAATGATATACAATTGCTATAATATTTACAGGTATCAAAACAAATTATCTATACTAATATTATAAAGAGGTAGAGTTTGTGAGTTTGTGACGTTGTAAGGGGTAATCTCAGAAACTACTGGTCCGATTAGAAAAATTCTTTCAGTGTTATATAGTTCATTTATCAGGGAAGGTTATAGGCTATATATCTAAGACACATAGGAGCGGAGCAGCAATGAAGAATGTTGCAAAATCGGGGTATTTTTTCCTTTTCAGAGCTTCCGCTGCGTCTTAGTGCAAAATAACCATTCCACGCTTACGTATTACCGCCCAACGAAGTGGGCACGGGTCGGCTAGTTTATATAAAGCTGTTAACATGTTTGTAGGAAGTTGTCTCTGATCTGATTCTAAAAAATATTTTACTGGTAGAAAGTTAAAGCTTAGGCTGAAACTTATTAGTGGTTTATATAATACTAGCTTCTGCCCGCGACTTCGGTCACGTGGAAAAGTATTCTTCATTGTTGCTCCTCTCCTATTAGTCTTAGCGTGATTATATATAGCTTATAAATTTGCTAGCACTGAAATATTTTTTCAAATCAGACCAGTAGTTGATCTAAGATTAGCGCATTCAACCAAACAAACAAACTCTCCAGCTTTATAATATTAGTATAGTATAGTAATAATATAATAAGTAAAAACATTCCACAAAACGTGATCTACATTTCTAGGGTTTCAAGAATTTGATGTTAATTTACATGTCCGGCCAAGTTGAAATACAGCGAATTGCTAAGGTTCACAATAGTCGGTTCGCTAGTAGTACATTTCATTTCGATTTTAATTGTATTATCGCAGGTAACTTCGAAGGTGATCTGCGTCATCAGGGTGCCAGGATATCCTTCATCAAAACGATCAGACACGTGACTCATTATCACCTGGTTTCCGTTTATGTAAGAGCGCCAGTTAACCTGAAACACAAAATTAAAGAGAAGTAAGTATACTTTAAATTGCACTTTACAAATTCTTCTATAGTCTGCGAGGTTCATTTGTCAGCCACTATTATCACTTTAATTTTTGAAATAGTGTATCTATAAAGAACCTAGAAACTAACAATTTAATCTTTAATAATGTGTGTACACAGATATTGCAAGTTGTTATTCCTTCTGTACGTTTTTATACTCGATGACGGAAGGTAATCTAATAAATAAGTTTGTTTTATGTATTTGTTCCTTATATGAACGACTCACTATGTTTTTAGATTTATTTAAAGGTATAACTTAATTTCATTATGTTATATTTCTCTTATTTATTTACCTTCTATAAAAGAATTGTAAATAATTTTTAATACATCAATGAACCTTACAATACCTTATCAAAACCCACATATCCACCGTGGTAATGATGACTGCCCTTATTATTAGATAGCATGTACATCCGTCCAGACGGTCTGACCACCATGGTCGCGTCGCATATTACGTTCGCGTATCGGCCAATTGTCGCTCCGAAGTAAGGGTTTCTTGGTTGGAAGTATTCTGCGGATTTAAACAATGGAATCTGTTACAAACTAATTTTAAAGAAATAGTTTAAGTAATGTATGTAAACAACGAACCAATAAACTATAGATTTCATATGAAATTAGTTTTCTTTTATGTCTTCTATTAAAATGCGATTACAGATATCGTAATTTATGGAGTGTAAAATTTAGTAAAGGATTCAAATATGTACAAAAGAGAGACCAATGCTTTAAATTTGTTCTTATCGGAATCAACGTATTTAATCAAGGTATTGACGTAATAATCATTCAACGGACAATCCAGTGGCAGATCATATTTTGTGGTTTCATACAGGAATATAACATTTATTATGTATATAGGAAGGGCAACGATGGTTAAAGAGTGAATAAATTCCAGACTATCTAAAGCATAAATATAGTTCGAACAATACGCAAACTAACCGGGTGTTAATATTGGCCAAACATTGTCATTATTTAGGCTAAAATGGTATTTAATAGAGATGGTTTCATAGTAGGATCACAAGACATTGCATAAGAGAAGCTTCTTTAGGATTAGTAAAACATTAAACATTAAATCCTATAAAGGAAAACTATAAGGTACGCCATAACTCGCAATGCAATTTAGCAATATCCTTTATAGGCTATCAACATACTCTCAAAGGCAGTTTATATTAGAAAAACAGAAATATGTAGCTGTGAGTAGGAATAATTGGTTTAAAAACAATTTTTCATGGCACCGAACAACTTACCTTCCAATGTATCGAACCCAGCAATTACGTCATCTGGCACACCTTTTTTGTCAGGTACTTGTATAGATGTTATTGTGGCACCATATGTTATTATCTGAAATGCAAAATTTTATTTTTTTATAGTATTGTAACCTATTGTAAAGTAATTATTGATTTACTTGGATTAGGAAATGCGAGTAGCACAGATTATTTAATGTAAAAGATAATTTAAAAAGTATTTTAAGAAAAGGTACCTGCACAGTCATCCTGTTTTTCGTCTTCCAGGTGTACCGTCTAACAATGTCTATGTTTGTACTTGAAGCGCATGGACTATTAGACTCTTCTGCTTGCGGCGCCATTAATTCGTTCGAGGATTTTTTAGATTTTTTGAAAACGCCAGAATTCCGTTCTTTACTTTGCTTCGACTTAGGCATAAATCCAAAACCGTCAACGATAAGTTCTACATCTGGAATTTTAGGAGGTTCCGGTTCTAGGACTTCTTCGTGTTTTATTTCTTCAACTGCATCACCGCTTGCTTTATCATCTTCATTATCAGCCATATTCACAAGAATTTAGATAAAATACCAATACGGTGTAGTAAACTTTTAAATTTGATCGTAAAAATAAGTATATTTCACATTTGTATGTGTTTTTATAAAAATTTTATCATGTTTTTGTTTTAGCCAAATTATGACAAGTTACATAATATATGACATTTACATAAAAATATTCATGTATAAATTAGTGACCCACAAAGCAGTTTATATTGCAAAATATATTTTAAAGTTTTGTAACTAAACATGCCTAAGAGATTAGACTTTTTGAAGTGATTGTATTGACTACATTTATAGTAGTAAAGTATATGTAACCATCAGACATGTAGAGATTTCTACGATTATTATTCCGGAGTTTCTGGTTTTAAGTAAATTTTACTCCTATTTTCAATTTTCGGTTGATAATGCAACTTCTTATGTAGACTTCCTAATTGTAGGTTAAGTTACTTTTTAATAGTTACTTTTTAAATCATTATATTTGAAACTAGCGGGCTCGGCAGACGTTGTAGCGCCTCGAATATAAATAATCCTTAACAAATTATATATACCAAAACGTTGTTATCATCATGAATTACTTTATGCACTGGTGAAAACCGCATGAAAATCCGTTCAGTAGTTTTTGAGTTTATCGTGAACAGACAGACAGACGCGGTAGAGGACTTTGTTTTATACTATTTTATACTATTATATATAATACTATGTAATGATGATGTATTCTGCAGTAATGTATACATATTTTTTGGGCTTTAACAAGTATGCAAATTATTTAGGGTTCATCCATGGGCTTGTTTCACTTCGATTATAAGCCAAAATCTGTATATAAGAATGTAAACGTATAAGTTCATTCATTTACATTCAAGCACATACAATTACAGTTTGTTATAAGTTGATTCTTGATATCTATCAATATATAAGTGTACTACGATGATGGCTTAGCGGACAGTATGTTCGGACACCGTGTCGATGGACGTAGGTACGAATCCTAGCTATTGAGTTGGAACTTTTGGCGAAGGAAAACATCTTTTTTTTCTATCTTTTTTTTATTGTTGCACGGTAAAATGACTGCACTGTGCCTGATGGTAAGCACAGTACAATCAAAAAACAATGACGACTACCGAGTGACACAGTATCCATCGCCGGTCGCCGGTGTCATGCCGGGCTGCGAAAAGCAGGATATATGCACAGGCTGATCCCGAAACTCGACCCGCAAAAGCGAATCACCACTATGACGGGTTTTTTCGCTATATACATGGTGGTCGCGACCCAGTCAGGCTGTAAAACCCTACCACCCCGCTTTCGCCATTGCCTCGTTCGTTAATCAGCAGGGTGCACCACGTGCAGGTGAGGTTGGCTTGGATGTCTCAAGTCTTAGATGTTATTTGACACCCCTTACACCCAAACACATCGTTTTTTTAACAATAGCATGGTGGTATAACTTTTTCTACATTTGCCTGGATAGCTACCACCCTCATAGAGAAGGTCTGTCGCCACCTGATCGTGTCTTCCAGCAGCAGCACTTGAGAACCACTCGCTTCCAGGGTTAGCGTCTTAATCATCTTAGCCCACGCTCTCATTTAACATTAGAAGGGATTGTGTAATGATATTATAAATATATAAATACGGCATAGGCACTTCGACAGCGTCTTGTTAAAACTTGGCTAGTTAGATTATATATTGGAAATGAATTTAGGAGGACTGTAAGTGTGAAGAAACGGTCCTTTTCAGGGCCAAATAACAAAGAATGTCTCTCGTCGTCGCGACGAACGACCACAAGCTTGTCTACGGAAACCGCCGATGCTCAACCGACGACCACCGCTACCCCTTCTGGATCCCGCACACCGAGTGTGCACATCGTTTTTTAACAATAGCCTGGTGGTATAGCTTCGCTCTAAATTCGCCTGGATAGCTACCACCCTCATAGAGAAGGGCTATCGCCACTTGATGGTGTCTTCCAGCAGCAGCACTTGAGAACCACTCGCTTCCAGGTTTAACGTCTTAATCATCTTAGCCCACGCTCTCATTTAACATTAGATGAGATTTTGCAATAATATTATAACTATATAGATACGTCATAGGTACTTCAACAGCATCTTGTTAAAACTTGGCTAGTTAGATTATGTATTGGAAATAAATTTAGGAGGACTGTATCCGCCACTCACCCGCACTAGGAGATCCTCTTCTTCGGGGTACCCCGGTTTGGCTCGTGGCTTAGATCGCTGGTTTTGTAAATAACAGGACACAAGACTACACTGGCACTTGGTTTCTTTTAATGGTTTATTAGATATCTGTACCGGTTTTACAATTGTTTATTTACGCAGATCACTCAGAACGGTTTTGTATGTTGCTAGATTCAAAAGTAACTCTGTTGCCTTAGAGGGCAGCACTTGCGAACGTTTTGAAGGTACGTTCACGAAAAGTAGTGGACATATACATTCCTTTTAAACGATAAGGTAATATCAAAAAAGATTTGTGCTAACATATAGATTATTACATATAACAAAAGTACGGAACAGATTACTTTTGAATACTGCCCCGTATCTAAGCAATACATAACGATTTCTTTTTCACCACCGATATTGAGAATATGCCATCTTACTTCCACATTTTATCTAAGACAGTGTGGCGTTACAATATTACTTTACGTGTGTGTGCGTTATCGTGCCCATTATCTAATTCACATTCGGTAGAAATTTATAGTTGTAGAAAGCATATTTTGTTTATTTTATTTATAGGTAAACCTCTCGTAGTAACGGCCGCACCAGAGGTGGGTGCGCCATCAATTCCGAAAAATCAAAGTGGGTGAATTGAAATCTCTGCGAAGGAGCAGACAAACTTTTAATGACGCCACTGTCAACTGATCTGAGATAGTAAGTTACTATTTTGGAAACAGATTTTACAAAAAAATAATTTTATAACTTACAAGCGGACCCGGCGGACGTTATCCCACCCTGATAATAAAAAAACCTTGACAAATTATACAACAAAATCTTCCTCATGAATCACTTTATCTACTGGTGAAAACCGTATGAAAATCCGTTCAGTAGTTTTTGCGTTTATCGCGAACAGACAGACAGACGAGGCAGAAGAGTTTGTTTTATACTATGTAATGATTTTGTGGTAAAATTGAAATTACAAAAAATAATTTTATTTAATCATATGAAACGATTACACAGCAAAGACATTGTATTGTAATTTGTCAACAATATTCTCAACTTACAACCAATGTTCATTAAGGCTTGCCGTTATTTCAAAACAGTAAAATTTCAAGGTAATTTTGATTAACTCGCTTTTTAATTAAGATAGATTAGAGATAAATCCAACAACACGATTATTATTAAGTAATAACTACTTACTAAATAAACGAAATATAATATTATATTCTAATTTCAAGGGTAATAATTTGTTCGTAAATAAAACGAAGGGATATGTATGTTTATCAAATTTATTTGAGTTTCAAAACTATTGGAAAGTTACACATAATTTCATTAAAAACCTAATTAATAAAGTTCAGGCAATATAAATATCTGAAAAATCTAAAATTACTGTTAAATATACAAAAAAACTTCATCACTTTGTGCACGATAACAGTAATTACTATACTATTAAATAAAATCGACATTTGTACTTCAGCATCAAACCCAAAAAACTTTAACTGTTTGTTTCTCAAGTTCGATACTGTTATTATTCCATTTTTCCGTTTCATCGAGGATATTTGGTATCCCTTCTACATAATCAATTTCTTTGCACGGAGACGGTGGTATAATACTTATTATCGGAATGCCAATCTCTTGAAAAGAACTCATGGACGAAAATCCACTTTCGTCTTCAATAAAATTAGTTGTATGGTTATAAGCATTATTCTTTTCTACAGTCCTGTCTAGCTTTACTTTAGATACTCCTAGGTTTTTGTCTTCTTTATCGATGATTTTCACTTCATTAAATTCATCTTCTACACCACAAACTAGCGGTAATGGCGATACAATAAAATCACTCACACTACTGCATTTGGATTCTATAATTATATTAGCCGTATCATCAAATTCTTGAACATTCTCATTTTCACAAACTGTATTAAGTAAAAATGTGTTAGAATTTTCGTCCATAAGATTTGATGATGAATTTGATTCGTTCTTGTCGATGACTTCATTGTCAATGTTTTTAGTAACTTTTGTCGCTGTTAATTTAATATCGTTACATGTGCAAGCAAGATCCGGTATTTTAGTACTCAGTACAGTATTGGCAAGAGTAATCAGCCTGGCCATTTCTTCTGTAATTTTCTGAGCAGTTTCTGATTCAGAATTGAATACAATTTTCGAAGGGCTCCTAAAAATGTAAAACGCTTATAAACAATTCAGTGCAAAGTATTAAAAATTAATAAATAAACAATATATTACCCAACACTGTAGTCTTTGAAACCGTTTACATTATTAATAGACTTGCTAATTTTTCTCGTATATATTTTCTTGCTGGGAGAATAATCGAGATTCTTGTTAACGTACAAGACTGAACGTGAACGAGGCAAGTCAGCAAGGTTAAACGATCTCTGAGCCCCACTAACTTCATGGCATTCCTCAGGTTTTCTACTTTCGATGTGATCCTTAACCCTGCTCAGAAAAGTTACTATTTGCTTTAATAAAGCTATGTGCATCTGTCGATTAGCCTCTGTCTGAAAAAATCACACTTAAATTGGCAAAATAATAAACCTTATTATACAAAGAGGAAATAACATTAAAAGTTCGCAAAGCACTCATAAATCAATTTCACACAAGTTTATTGAACAATTTTGGAATTATGATATTATATTTGGTGCGCACCAATTGTATCGCTAGCACTAACTGTAGTGAATATTTTTAGGTAATTTGGATATTTTTTTAATTACCTGTGCAAGTTGCCACCGTAATGTGTCCACTTCCATATTCAAAGCAGTAACTTCAGTACTTCTTATGTCGGCATTTTTGGTCGATTTATCTGCCGGCCTCACCACTTCACCATTCAGCTCCATGACACTTTTGGAAAGTTGACTCGGTTCAATTCCGAATTATAATACTATATTTGGTGCGCACCAATTTTATCGCTAGCACTAACTGAAGTGAATATTTTTAGGTAAATTTGGATATTTTTTTAATTACCTGTGCTAGTTGCCACCGTAATGTGTCCACTTCCATATTCAAAGCAGTAACTTCAGTACTTCTTATGTCGGCATTTTTGGTCGATTTATCTGCCGGCCTCACCACTTCACCATTCAGCTCCATGACACTTTTGGAAAGTTGACTCGGTTCAATTCTTTCCTGCAAAAAGTAATCACAGTATATAAGAAATGAAACTATGTCACCGTTATGTGACATCATTAGAATCAGATTCATGGTAGGTAACATGTAATATAGATTTAAGTGTTTTTTCAAATCTCTTGTAATTATAGAATAGTTAGAGTTTAAGGAATCATAAATATTATGGGCATTAAGTGCATTTACACAAATTTCAATAACAAGTTTTATTTATCATTAAAATATAAAAATAACCATCCTCAATCGAAACTACATACTTGTTATATTATCTATTGCTATTATTATGAATGAACGAATAGAGCCATCGTAATAATTTACTAATATGAGAGTAGGTATTATGTCATCAAACGACATAGGTACCACTTTAAGTTATTTCTTAGCTGTTATTCTATGGATATCATTATCGTTTATTTATGTAAAGTATATTTCATTGTTCTTATTATCATTTCAAATTTAACTTTTATTATTTACATAATCAAGTGAGTGTCCCAGTTTACTTGATAATGTAAACGTTTAAGCTATTATTTCATATTTATCAAACAGTTTATCTTATATATCAAATTTTGAATTAACTAATGACAATAATGAAAACGAAACTACAGCTATTGACAAAAACTAACATTTAGTACAATAAACCATAGCGTCGACTCACAATGTACAGAAAATTGCGCAGCAAACCGTGTGATATGTACAACGCGACGCTCGTTTTTATTTGTATTATATAACAGTAGATTGTGTAAAAAAACAATTGACTGAAGTAATGATTATCTCATTAAAAGTACTTTTATGCGCAGCAGAAAACTGAGAACGTAGATATCAATGTTTGACAGTGCCAGAGATATACCACGGTTTTGTCCATTTTTACTTATTAACCTCCATGCTGATTTTGACAAAAATGCGTTATGCTTTGCAGAGATTTCTTGGTGTGTCAAAGTTTAGATGATACCCCGACAATCGAAGTGTATTTAGGAATAACTGTCTGACGAATGTAAAGATATCAATTAAATAGACTTTATTATCTTAACAAAAGAGTGGAAAAATGAGAAAGTTTCAGATTACTGGGAAGATTTGGTGATTAACAAGCTGTGTATGGGGAAAAGAAACATGTGCAATTGCAACTTCTATAATCGTATATCGTTTTTCTCTAACGCAGATAAAATCTTCAGATATATACAACTCTTCTCCGTCTTCAGACATCTCCAGGAAAAAGACACAAAAGTGCTTCGTAATCTGTGAAGAATGTTACTCAAAATATGTTTGACAAGGTTTCACCTGAGTGAACTAAAAAAGTTGTCAAACAAATGTCTAAAGAACATCATTTTGCATTCTTTTTTTATTTGTAACTGGCTAGCCCGGGCTCACGTTGTTCCGGCCTGATAATAAAAAATACCTTGACAAATTATATACGTAAGCCTTCCTCATGAATCACTTTATCTACTGCTGGAAACCGCATGAATATCCGTTCATTCGTTTTTGAGTTTATCGCGAACAGACAGACAGACTTGGCACAGGACTTTGTTTTATAACATGTAGTGTCGAAAGACATTTTGCAATAATGTAACTGAATCGAGCTCAATTCTTGAACGCAGAAAATCATTTTTGATATTTCAAGATTTAGATCGAAGTTCAGAATGCATGTAATCAACACTTTAGAGATATTGGATGTCCATAATATATTTCTAATGTCCAATAACTTAACTCAATTCATTAATCGTCATTGATTTAGTCAAACAAGTATATGTAAGTCCCAAATAACCATGAAATAGTTGTAAAGCTGATAAAGTGAAGCTAGATCAAAATAGACAACCACTGCAGCGCGTAAAACTCTTTGTTTCAATAGCAATATTAGGCTTGGAAACATACGATGAAGATACCATCCAGTATTGCAAATGATCATATTTGAATTTCTCACATATGACAGTCTAATAATTCCAAACTAGGGACAACCATCTGTGTATACGACCTACTCATTTACTTATTTATTTGAGTATTGAAGCTTACTTACGCAACATTAACTGGATACACACTGCATATGGAATGCTTCTATGGAAATAGGCTATAGGCTATTATAGCTATAGCTTTTCAAAAACCTATTTTTCATAATAATAGGTAAATCAGAGTACTGTTCTCAAAATTGACCCTCCTGTCCGTTTGCCTCCTATGATATAAAAAAAGATTATAGACTTGGGTCACGTCGTTACTCAATAATGTAAAACAATATAGATTTATTCACGATCTTGAACTTAACAGTGTCAAAAAGATACCAGTGAATAAAGAAATGATCCTATGTATACAGGACTGTGTCACCATAACTTTGAGGTTAATTATCTAGTACTCTTATACACTGAAGAAATAGCGAACTGATGACAAAGCGTATGAAATACCGTTCCCACCAGTTTAATTTAGCGTACGCCAAACAAAAACCTATTGTTTGATTGCAAGCGGAGCTACAATCTGTATTATCGTAGTTCGTGCCGGATTCCACGGGAAGCAGCGATGCATTCTACTGAACAACGGTATCATTACAACCAGGATTTCTATTACTAATGTGATTAAACGCTTAATTTATTATTTACGTGATAGAAATAATCGTGTAAATGACGGGCATTCATTGAGGAATCTGAAGTCCGAAGGGGGTCAATTAATCACTATATATTATTAAACAAAGTCCGATGAAGCTGTAAATACCTTGCCAGGTCAATAGCGTAGTCAGTTCGAGAAAAAAAAAGTCCTCTGCCACGTCTCTCTGTCTGTTCGCGATAAACTCAAAAAGAGACTCGGTAGAACAGTTTTCACCAGTAAATAAAGTGATCCATGCGAAAAGATAAGGTATATAATTTGTCAAGGTTTTTTTATTAACAGGGCGGGACAACGTTCGCCGGACCCGCTAGTATAGTATAAATTCCCCTCGGTTACTTGTCATATTAATGTAAAAACCGAATTCAAATTGCTCTAGTATTTTTCAAGTAAGTATCTATAAGTATTCCCGTGTTCGTCCACTTTGATTTAAAGTATTGCTACAACATAGTATCTCTAGTGAGCAAAATAGAACATGAGTAAGTTAGTAAAAAAATGTAAGTAAATATAAACTTAAGTAGTAAACGGTCACAAATATCAAATATAACCAGTGTGAAACTACTGTCAAACGTAGTTAATGTTATTACGAAAGGTTAACATTTAACGTAGTTACGCTTTTACTAGCTTAGTGTAAACGGAATCCTAAGTGATGGCTCACAATGAACAGAAGAGCAACAAACTTTATTTTAATTAAAATTCTTAATCAAATGCTAGACTTGGACTAAACTCGGTTGATTTCAGTCAATTCCATATAATTGCTTCCGAGTTGAACTTTGTGAACAGCTACAGTTAAACGAACAGTGGCAACAATATACACTCATGTTATTCATAGAATACTTGAATAGCTTAAGCGAATAGAATAAAATATTTAATCACAATCTTTACTATTACACGTCTACCCAAATTGGAGGATATTACAAAATTACGAATATGTATTAGACTTTCATTCCATATGACACAAATATTAACTGGACATAGGTATTGTAAGCAATATCTTAATCGTTTTAAGATTATTGATGATAACACCTGCCCCTGCGATAATACATCTGTGCAAAACTTTGAACACTTGCTTCATGATTGTCCCAGGTTTAGCACGAAGAGACTAGAGCACATATTGTTTTGTGATAATCTTCGTACATGTCCATTCGATATTTTGGGCTTGATGGAGAAGGAGTCTGCAATCAAATCGTTCGATAATTTTGCTATGCATGTGATCGCTAATCTTAAAACATTTAACAGACCTTGAAATTACCACCCGTGTTCGTCCACTTTGATTTAAAGTATTGCTACAACATAGTATATCTAGCGAGCAAAATAGAACATGAGTAAGTTAGTAAAAAAATGTAAGTAAATATAAACTTAAGTAGTAAACGGTCACAAATATCAAATATAACCAGTGTGAAACTACTGTCAAACGTAGTTAATGTTATTACGAAAGGTTAACATTTAACGTAGTTACGCTTTTACTAGCTTAGTGTAAATGGAATACTAAGTGATGGCTCACAATGAACAGATGAGCAACAAACTTTATTTTAATTAAAATTCTTAATCAAATGCTAAACTTGGTTGATTTCAGTCAATTCCATATAATTGATTCCAAGTTGAACTTTATGAACAGCTACAGTTAAACGAACAGCGGCAACAACATATACTCATGTTATTCATAGAATACTTGGATAACTTAAGCGAATAGAATAAAAAATTTAATAATAATCTTTAGATAGTATAAAATGAAGTCGCTTCCGCTGTCTGTTCCCTTAGACTTTTTAAACGAATTTTAATACAGTTTTACATAATGTTTTAATACAGCAATAAATAGAGTGATTTAGTAGGTAGGTTTATATGTATAATACATATATATTATAGGAAAGAAAAGCCGAAAAATTAAAAGATTTGTAACGTGATGTCATAACAAACATATTTTTGTGTGCTTAAATCGTAAACACTGACTAAACCTTACGATATGTATAAAATTAATTTACTACGGAATTGTATATCTTAAAAAGATGCATAAAAAAAGTCCGATGGTATATATTCATCTCCAAAGGATAACCCAAAGTAACCATTTTTCTTTTTACAAAAAAAAATGTTTGTTATTTACCAAGCTATTTTATACAATACAGTATTTCATTATCCAATTAAATACATTACATACGTTGTACATGTCATATAGATCAAAACTGCCCTTAACAGTATTTCATTAAAATTGATATCTACATTGCACCCGTGCAAAGCTAGGTTTGCTAGTAAAATATAATTTGTTATTTCGTTCATAACAATATTTCAAGATCAGTAAACTCCTCAATAGGAAACCGAATGTGACAACTATTAACACATAAAAAAATTTTTTTTTACTTATTTTTTTTTAATTACATTGGAGGCAAACGAACAGTTGGGTCATCTGATGTTAAGTGATTACCACCGTCCATATACACACATGCAACACCAGGGAAGTCGCAAGTGCGTTGCCAACCTGTGTTGGGGGGGAGAGGGAAGGGGGAGGGGGGTGAGTCTCCGGCGCTCTCACTGACCGAACGAAACGCAACAATGCAAGCACTGTTACTTCACGTCAGTTTTCTGTGAGAGGGTGGTACTACCCCGGGCGAGCCGACCCATTCATGCTGAAACCAGTAATAGCTTCAGCGTGGCTCTAACACCTACCAAAACGTACACGTCAACGTTTTAATAATTAATGAAGGTATATTAAAGAGAGCAAAGTGCATGAAAGCGTATCATAATAATATCATTATTTCCAAATCGGTTGCATTATACCTATCAGATCACTGAAATCTTATATCGTTGAACAAGTTACCTACATACGACGAAGGTGTTATTAGATTTCAAAAGACGTGGATCGGTCTGCTCATGTTTCGAGCCTTTGACTCGGAACCATGTTTAATCAAGGTCAATACAGTATTCTCACATTACAATTTCCAATTTAACCGACATTAATATATGTTTCAATGCCATCTGACTTGGATGGTTAGAGCTGACTTTAAACACGTTGAAGGTAAACCAGCGGTAGAGGAACATCTTTATCACCTTATAATGGTTAAAAAGATTACATACAATAATACTATAAAGGTGTACACACAAATTGCATATTTTTCGTTACTATATATTTCTTGAGACTTTCAAATGATTTTTCCAGTATATCAAGAATTATCAAATAGAAATAGAAGAAAATATTTGATTAGAATAACGTAGATCATTTTAAAATTGGCAAAAATGTGAAGTAACAATACGGCCATAATTGAACGGAAAAATGAATTTTATTCCCATTTTCTTAGAACGTTACATGAGAATCATGGCAAAAGAAAATAGATCTAAAATTCATTGTCACAAATGTTAGATATGAGAAAAAAAGACACTAAATTATTGTTATTACTTTATCTCACCTAAGTAGGGTCGGCACAACAAGTTTTCGCCTTTCACTCTCTCCTATCAGATGTCATCTCCGTATTCACACCTTTCATACACATACCATTTTTCACATAATCTATCCATACCTTTTTCGGCTTTCCTCTACTTCTATATTCGTCCACCTTCATGCTCAAAACCTTTCTAGTTACATGACTTTCACTTCTTCTCATAATATGCCCGTATCATGCTAACCTATTACTCCTTAGTTTCTCTGTCACTGGTACTACATATATATATATATATATATTACTTTTTATAATTGTGGCGGCAAACTAACATGCAGGTCACCTGATGGTATGTTATCACCGCCGCCCATGGACACCTGCGACATGAGGAGAATCACAGATGCGTTGCAAAAAACTAATATTCAATAAAACTAACTTCCTCTCACATATTCATTATTAATCTAAAAAAAAAGTATTAATTTAACGACTATCGAATGTAGTACCTATTACTCCATAACTTCTCTGTCACTTGTATATATTCAAACTTCCTCCAACATATTCATTCTTAATCTTAGAAAGAACTAGCGGGCCCGGCAGACGCTGTCCCACCTTGACTAAAAAAAAAACCTTGACAAATTATACACTAAAACCTTCCTTGTGAATCACTTTATCCACTGGTGAAAACCGCATGAAAATCCGTTCAATAGTTTTTGAGTGTATCGCGAACAGACAGACAGACAGAGGTAGAGGACTTTGTTTTATACTATCTTAGAAAGAATATTAAATTAGTCGTTATTAAATGTGAATGTAGTTTTCCTGTGTTTGTAACTAAAACATGATATTATAGTAGAGTTAATGTCCTTATTGTCAAGAATATAAGGGTAGGGCGTGATGTTTCCGAGGGTCGCGCCGGATGCAGCAGTCACGCGTCACCAGTTGTGCATGACGGGCTTGCCTCATAATGTAAGCCGTCACGAACACTAACCACCCACCGACATCAGCGCCCGTAAAAACACAACACGATCAGATTCGGCCGCGTTTTAGTTTTTGAACCGTGAGGGCCTGTGACTCACTCTTACGTAAAGTCACTGTAAATTACGTCTTAAAATGTATATAATCGTACTTATTATTACCGGCTTTATAAACTTGGAATTACTATTTGAATTATAAGTTTCATCTTCATAAAATCTTATGAGTTATTTTTATGTAGCATAAATTATCTATATATGATAGAAATTTTAATTTCTAATACCATTCCTCATACAATAATATTCTTTTATACATAGCCTCGTGTTAACTTAGTTTTTCGTTTTCTTAAGAAATATATATCTATATTCAAAACGCATCGATAATCTTTGTATTCATATTTTATCCAACTTACAACATTCACGATATATCTATAGACTCCCAAAAAGTTTTTCCTAGTAACATTTTTATATGATGTTCGGAAGTCGGCACAACTTATATATTGAAATAAAAAAATCCAATATGTCTTACTTTTTGGAACACACGGAGAAGAAAAGTACAATATGTATGAGTCTTCCAGGTGAACGATCTTTTCTTCCGCTCATTTTATAAAACTCAGATATTATATTATTATCTCCCAAAAACTTAGAGTTTCATAATCGTTAACTATATATTTCATTACCTTATGGATTCGCAATACTTGTAGGCCCAGAGCGCAGAATTTTATAAAACATCATTATTTATGACATTCTTATTTTATTATATTATTACCTATATGTATAACGCTATTAAATAAATGCTTAACTCTCGCTGGGGATAATCCCTAATCCCTAATCACTGATTTCTTTATACAAGGGATTCATATGTTACATTATATGTAAGATACCTTGCATTAGTAGAACAAAAACGAAACACAACGGTACATTGTAAAAAAGTATATTCCGGTAAATAATTCTTCTATGTTTTCGTGTCAATTTCATAAAAATACACTCATTATTATGACCTCAATGATGTCTGTACAATAACAAAGTAATAATATATTTCCCACCATTTACTTTCAAAAGAGGAATCTTTTCGTAAAACTATAAACCATTCTAGCACGCTTTAGCAAGTTTGTAATTTCAATTGTTTTTCATGATGCTTTGTATTGCGTGGTTATTTGAAACTTCAATGCTATTTTCGAGGCGGTTTGTTTTCTCTTTGGTGGTTTGCAGAGAGCTCTAAATAAGAATTAATTCTACACGATTTCATATCAGTACTTTAATCCGACTTAATGTGTATTTTCATTTTAATATTACCTACTGTCTTGTACTCTACGAACTTGTATTTTGATTATCTCACTTCATATTATGTGGTGATGAAAGCGAAAATGGCATCATGCTGAGTCTCAAATAACTAGCTATCAAACGCAACTGAAAATCAAAATAAAAAAATTCTTTATTCACTTTAGGTCCTAAGAAGGCACTCATGAACGTCAAAATTACCACCAGTTCGGAAAACACCCCTCTTCTAGTGCGGTGAAGCTGTAAAGACCGTGCCAGGTCAATAGCATAGTCAGTTCGAGAGAAAAAAAAAGGAAACACCCCATTCATCGAAAAGAACCGGCAAGAAACTCGATCTGATTTACATTTTTAACACCGTCGCTCGTACATACCTATGAGTTGGCTAAGATTTTCAAATTCTATTACTCTGAATCCATCCAAGCTTATATTTAGAAAGAGAGGGATTTTATAATACAGCTTCATCACAAAATTTACTTTCACACAGAGAGAGAGTTAATTGATACACGTTTAATATTAAAGCTATAACGTATACTTCGAATCAGTATGGAAAATTGATTAATATTATTTACACTGCACCAAGGCTAAAATGTGTTTGAGCTTTGAACAGGGCATACGTATTCTTGCACATTTGTGTATTTACTAAACAGTAATTCGAATGCAGCGCGTACGTAGCCCTCTTCATTTTGTATTCGACAGTACGTGCGATTATTTACGTAATAATTGTTAAAGACCCTGTACATGGGACATCATAGATATAATCAACAAAATATCAATAAAAGATATAAATGATAGTCATATGTTTTACGGGTTGTAGTCCGGTGAAGCTGTTAAGATCTGGCTTTACAGGTTGCACGAAGTCTTAAAATTGTGACGGTCTTTGTATAATTAGGCGAAGATAAAATATTAGCTTTTTGTAATTGTTTCTAATTTATTTATTTATTTATTCTTTGTTTACTAAATATTAACGTGCTATCAACAAAAATATCCATATTATTAATCAATAAAGAAAATTAGAGGCGGTTTTATCAATTGATAAGTCGAAGACTTTATTTATTGGCCTGTATTCGTCATACTTTACGATCCTTACTACTTCTATACATATAATAATGTAAATATAAAGTGTGTGTACTTGTGTACAGGTGTCTAGGAGTAAGTATTAAAATATGTTTCAATCATTTTTATAAATGTCTGTCTGTCTGTTTGTATGAACACGCATCACAGTTAAAGTACTGGGTTCACAATAAAACCAGATAATCATAAAGCATATCTTCGAGAATAACTTAGTTTCTGTTTCATTAAAATAAGTCCACTCTATCAAAAGTTATTGCAATTTTAACGACGACGCGGCGTAAGTACGAGATAAAATTAGATAAGTAAATGAACTTAATACATTCAGATGACATTATTAATCACTGTTTTTTACACAAGATTCTACGCGGACGAAGTCGCACGCTCAGTTAGTTTACAATATTTTTGTAGTTATACTTCTTTCGGTGCGTTTGGAGAAAGTATGAGGGTAAAATTTTTAACAATGCACGTTGTTCACACCGACACCTAAAAACGACGCCATGAAGTTGGTCGCGTTTGTAAAAAATATAAGGGTAAAATTTTTAACAATGCACGTTCACACCGACACCTAAAAACGACGCCATGAAGTTGGTTGGTGATTGTCTGTCAGGTTTTCGTGAGAACTGATAACTATATTTGAGGTAGTTATTAAAATATAAATGAATTTTCAAACTCATATATTATATTAGTGGAGATAAAATATATATTCCTACTTAAATATATATGTGTATTTGTGTGTAATTTTAAATTACAAATGGCGGTGGATGATAGATTATTGTTGTTAATTGTAATAAATGCGGTTTTTATTTTATAAACTTTTTATGTGGGGTTATAAATTTGAGGTTATCTGTCGGTTTGTATTCTTTTTATTTGCTTAGTTTACTTATTTTAATTTTTTTTATTATAGCTCGGCAAAATTACTGTACTGTGCCTGATGGCAAGCACAGTACAATCCAAAAACAATGGCGACCACTGAGAGACATACTATTCATCGCCGGTCGCCGCTGTCATGCTGGCCTGAGTAAGAATCTCTTCAAGTTGCGCTGGAAGGACCCCATGTCATAGGAAGGAGGAAACACACTGGCAGGAGATTGTTCCACAGCTTCACGGTACGGCAATGATAAGACGTTGCGAACTTTTTAGTTCGTGCCCCGATAGGATTTACCGTAAAACTGTGGCTCCGAAACCAGCACGCGTGGTGCGGTTATGAAAATGAGAGGAAGGGATCAAATTAAATAACTCTAACTTGAATAATTCTGCTTATTTTTGGTATCTTATTTGATCTAAAGAAGTATAACTTCTCATGTATCAGTGCACATTTTTTTTTACACTATTTAGTTAACACTCTTTGACAAAAAACTTCTATAATACAAAAAGATTAAAAAGACATTGCTAATTATCTCATTTTGAACACTGGCCGACCACCAGATCCAATATTTTATTAATATGCATGTGATTACTATCCTAAGTCTTTTTTATAAGGGTCTGTTTATAAGGTATACACATACTAGTTGTAATTTATAATAATATCCGCGACACAATATTTAAGAAACCACTATTTGATTTAACAGGAAATTAGTATGTTATTGCACGATAATATACAAAAATAATAACAGAAATTATCTCCATTACAATTAAATGGCTACGTAATTTTGGTTTCACACTATAGGAAGTTCAACATATACAGTTTAATATTATTAGTAGTATAGTGTACAAGGGCTTTATCGAATATGCGTGTCACGATGTAGTATCACGCGGGGTGTCCACGCGTTGCCTTCTGTACATGTATTAGATCCGGCATCGTGTATTTGTGTTTGTATTTAAAATGTTTATTCAATATTCTTTGTATGTATGTATATATTATACAAAAAATACAACGAACGCGGCTTGTGGGGATTAATTGAATTATTATTTGCTTTTTCCTTTGTTTAACAATTAGTGTGATTATTTTAAAGTCATATAATTAGAATCAACAAATTATTTCGAAAAATTTCAGTGATATCGCTTAAGCAATGATTTACGCCTTTTTGTATAAGAATCTTCATAATTTTAACTGTCTTAATTAAGCACGGTCGCTAACAACACCCCAACGAGACGATATAGAAGAAGACGCATCATAACCAATAGTTTTCGTAAAGCTAAATCTTTATCTTATACATTTTTTTTTTAATTGAAAGAGGTTGTCATAATAATACTTTTTTCTTTTTTTTTCACGGCACCCTCTCGTGGGAGAGAGTGGGTTATGTCAGACTAGTACGGACTAAAACCTCACGGTGTACCGACAGACCGTATTTGTTGGGGCGGCAAGGAATCGTACTTGCTACTCACCTTGGATAGCTATCGTAACAGTCCGCCCAGCGGAAGGTGACCGCCGGGCTCCTACCTAATAGAGGGACAGACTGGGTGCACACCAGCTACCTCCCCTCGTCAGCCGGACCTGTGCAATTAGATGGGCATGGGGAAATCTCTAACGGATATCCATCCCGCCGGGCAGCAGAGGATGGATATGCCCGAGTCGCACGGACTAAAACGCCAAGGGGTCAAAATGGTAGACCGCTCAATGGGGAGTAGGTGTTAGACCTCCCTAAGGAACTGTGGGAGTCGCATTGGCATAATGCACCTCCACCATATGGGCCTGTGCAGCTTAACTGTTCGGGGCGACGGACATGCCCGTGTCCATCATAATAAAACCTATGAAATGTTTTCTTAGTAATGCCATGACGTGAGAAATTATACGACTAACGCTTCCTCAACCAAAGCCTTCCTTTATAATGAGTCTGAAACATGGTATATTACATGTATAATATTATTACTATTACATTTATGAGTTTAATAAACTAACATTTCATAAAATCTCATAAGATCTAAAGTTCATCATAAGCAAAACCAGTGTACGTAATTCACGAAGTACCATAATACTATACACTTCGTAGAGCATCGCTATCCGTAACTAATTACAGCAACAAGATTGAAGTTCTCGTTATATACGTAGCTGCAAGTAGTATAAAGTAAAAAATATACCGCTGTCATTGTTCCCGCCGATGTTCACACGAGAAATGTCTGCATTGAAATAATGTAAGTACTGAGCCATTGGGATATTCTGTTTTGGTGTCTAGGTATTGAATATTTTAATAGAATACCAAACACAACTTTATCCTACTACTACGGCTGCAAGTCATTTAAAATTTCAAATATTGATTAGTAACTATATTTTAGCGGGTCCGGACGTTATCCCGCCCTGATAATAAAAAAAACATTGACAAGTATACCTAATTCTTCGTCATGAATCACTTTATCTACTGGTGAAAACCGCAGGAAAATCCGTTCAGTAGTTTTTGAGTTTATGGCGAACAGACAGACAGACGTGGCTGAGGAATTCGTTTTATAACATGTTTTTATTTTTTTTTAAACATGTTTTTAAACGAACAGTTGGGTCACCTGCTGTTAAGTGATCACCACCGTCCATGAACACTCACAACACCAGAGGAGTCGCAAGTGCGTTGCCACCCTTTGGGGGGAAAGGTTTAGGGGAGGGAGAGGGAGAGGAGGAGAGGGGAGGGGAGGTGGGCCTGTAGTGATATATCTATCTAACTAATACTATATCAAACTATTATAATACCAGATTAGGCCCCCCTTAGCAACGGCTGAAGCCTAGGTCCGTTCCCAGGGCGTGGACCTGAATGCGATGCTCGCGCGATACAGTGACACAAAATCTTACATCACTGCGACAACATTACACATATCACCTACAAACGTGCACGCATACACGCTTACATATGCAAGTGGAAGATTTTATTTTATTTCCCATATCAAACTGAAAGAGTAGAAAATTATCCGATACGAAATACATACAAGAGTTGTTGAGGTGTGTATGCTTGGAACACATATATGTTTCAACAACTCATATATGTATGAATAGTTAGGTTAGCTCAGATAGGTCGTGAATTGCATGTATCAGGCAACAGTCCAAGCAGAGGTGTGCCCTGCACCCTTGAGCTAGTTGTCAAATAAAATGGGCTGAGTGCCTTAAACGCTCGCCTTAGTAGTCCGGTGAAGCTGTTAAGACCTTGCTGGGTCAATAGCATATTTAGTTCGAAATATATATATATATGATGGTCCGACAAACAAATCTTTTCGAGTGTTAACTAAGCAATAGCGCCCTTTGAAAGAATCCTTGATGGATTATTATTATTACTATACTATTTACTATTATACTTTTCAAAATTCGAAATAATATATTTATACCTATGTATATATGACTATACACATAAGAACACTGACCAGCACAACAACCATGCCCAGTAAACTCGCGTCAATGCAAAACAAAGCAGAATTTAAATATATTTTTATCGAAAATTGATCAACGTTTCACGTCACTATTGTAAGGTATCAAAACAGCCATTATAGCGTGCTGCTACTAAGGGAGTCGACTGAGTGGTGCTTAGGTATAGTTAAACCCGCTAGGTGTCTCTGTTGAGATCTAAATATTTTTTTTTAATTATCTGATGTCTTTTTGGATTTCGCACAGAAAGAAACATATAATTTTCATCGCGCCAATATGTGGTAGGACAACATTCGTCTAATAGTTTTTATTTTCTTATTATTCGGTGTTCAGATGATTCTAAAGTTAGACAGCCAGTAGAAAATAAATCGGTCTGACTTTTTTATAAGGAAATAATTCAAATGCAATTTATAAGTAATTTCGAGTTAATTAAACCTGACTTTAATATTATGCCCATGCAAACGTCAAGGGAGTGAATAATGAGTTGTATCAAATTGCGAACACCCCTTTCTCCCTTTATATTGACAATTCTAAACGATCTCTGTACGAAACAAACAAGTTTGGAGAAAAAATGTATTAATACCTAAAAGCTATCTGTACTATTATTATAAAGAGCTAAATTATGTTTGATTATACGAGATAATCTTTGAAACTAGTGATCTGATTCCGAAAATCCTTTCACTTATGGAAAGCCACGCTCATTCTAAGTGGCATAAAGTATATATTATTCTTATGAGGCTATATATTGTAATTAATGCAAACGAAGTATCGAGTTGTCGGTTGTGTTAAATAACCTGGTCGTTATACAAATTTAACTTTATATAATAGCTTTTCTTTTTTATATTGTTGTTTTTATGTAACTTGTAAAGTAGACGTGAAAATCTAAACGACTGATCAGAGTTTATACAACATAAAAGCAGGATGTAGTCTACGCTAAACTTTATCTTCATTTTATAAGTCTATGCTTCGATACCATCTAGTAATTTGTACCAAAGGCCTGTTTTATATGTTATTATCTAACACAAAGCAGGCGGTTGTGACTCATTCCCGGATCCCGACAATTTGAGTACAAGGCGGGCAGTCGTCTAGAACAAGATAATGTAGGGGCTTTAGTACCTCCACATTACGCTGTGTGAACTTTCGAAGCGATTATTCTGTGTACTAATAATTAGGTTCCTGTAGCCACGTTAGTTATATTCACTTCCTTCTGTACTTCGGTCGCATGTTAAAAAAATTCTAAATACACTTTTTATTAAAATTGTGGTTTATCGGGTTTTGCAAACTCAGACAGAAGTCGTTAAATTATGTATGACTTTGCATATTCAACTAAAAAAGCATACGTAATATGTTTTTGAAAGATGAACGAAAGATAGAAAATATACAAAGAAACTTATAACATAAAATAATTAAAAAGTTAAACATTACAGACAATTTATTATTATTTTTTGCATAGTACAGCTATGTAAATTATACGCAGTCGTCGGAAACGGTCTAAAGTTGGCATGTTTTCTGTTAACTAAAAATGACAATATAGCAAGCAAACCATATATCTTGAAGAATTTCAAACAGTACCGCTCAAACAGATACTATAAATAGCCTACCAAAGCTAAAGACTACAGAAAAATTATAAGGATAAAAGGTCCTATCAGCCTTCGTAACTATATATTTTAAAATAATTATAAACATATAGTACCAATAGTACAACAAAATAATCCCAAGGAGGGTTCATGTCAGGCAGACGGTTGAAGAACTTCAAACAGTTCCGCTCAAACAGAAACTATAAATAGCCTACCAAAGCTAAAGACTACAGAAAAATTATAAGGCTAAAAGGTCCTATCAGCCTTCGTAACTACATATTTTATAATAACTATAAACATATAGTACAAATAATACAACAAAATAATCCCAAGGAGGGTTCATGTCAGGCAGACGGTCGTTCGTAAAAATTAAGCCAAGCCATATACCACAACGTGACAAACATGTTGTACCGACCCTACTTAGATGGGATAAGGGTAAGAAGACATAGTATTGCTACAATTCATTATGCATTGACTGCCACAGATGAACCGAGCGCTGGTTTTCAATTGTGTCCACCATTGTATCATTTACTTATCATAAGTTTTCTATTAGCTAGAAGATAGCTCCTATATAATATAAGGAGAGCCATTGCAGGTACATAGTTTACGAAAGTGGAATTATTTTCCCGTTAAATCCCCTTACTATGATTTCAATCGTACATTATAATTGATTTCAATAATGAGACCAATTTGTCTGTAATTCTACCGAATAACCCTTACGATTCATAATATAAAGTTTTATATCCAACAGAAATATTCAAAACTGAGCATTACCTACAATGAAGCAAGTAAACACACAGCTCAGATGTTACCTCAACAGTTTATAGTGAATGGTATTAGTAAACATAATAACATTGAACTAAAAAAAACTTAACTACATAATTACTCACGTTCTAGAACGCAAAATAAATCATAAGGAAACAACTGGTACGATTTATCGTTAACATTCATTCATCCATGAACTCGAATCTCACATATTAATAAGTTTTTGTATAAATGTTGAGTATATATTACAAAAGGACATAATAAGACGTGTACACGTAGCGTAAAATTATAAACACTGCCATTTTGCAAACGCTTGTCCATATAAGATTTTTTCTCCCCGATATTTTTATTGAATGGTACATACTAATGATTTATTTTAAGCACCGTACACGTTGAGCTTTACGCTTGGTTTAATTTGTGCAGAAGACTGTGACATTACGTAGCGTTCACATAACGCAAGTAGAATTTTAATTATTTATAATTTTATAACCTAGAACCTTGAAACAATTATTTTATTTAGCTAATAATATAATATAATGCATTTTAACTTATTATGTAAAAACAATATCTGAATATGAATACATATTAATTAATAAGAGCTGTGGCCTAAGATATAATCAAAATGTAATACGAAAAATTATTACCAAAAATAAGAACATTGTTTTCATTCTCGGTTAGGGCAAAATCTTATTACTTGATATGATATAGTTATAATTCTGTATGTAGAAATTTGCACGCTTAATGAAATGAATATGTTACACCAGCATATGCTATATACGACCATAAGAACTCATGTTCATATGAGAAGCTAGAGCTAAAACCATAATTGCATAATCTTTAGATCTTTTATATATTGTGAAGATATAGCACTCTATCTATACTTCCAAAATATTTCTTACATGTCTAAATACGTTGAGCGATATTTTTTGGACCAAAGACCAATTTATAATTACTAATGATAATAATTTACAAATTACAAAATTGAAATATTTCAATATATAATAATATAAATATATAATATATTGAATTTTCACTCGTGTCGGCTTTCCTTATGACTGCCTCGATTTTTTTTATTAACAATGCAGGACAACGTCAGCCGGGCACGCTAGTATTATAGCTATATCAACCATCGCAAGCGCTCACAATAATCATATTACTGGTTTGCCAAACTATGAGATTAAACCGGTTTCAGTGTCAAAAGGCTATTATAGGGTGGATCAATATGTGAACGATGGTGACGTATGGAATTTACACTTATCTCTATGCTTTCACTAAAAACGATGGTAATGGTAATTATAAATATATGTATTTTAAAAATATAAATGTTTTTTTTTAAACGGGGTAGTTATGTCGTTCATAAGACCTAAATTGATTAAAGTATTCTAGGTTTTGAATTGGAATAATTGAAGATATAAACTAACAAACCCCTGAGTATTTTATTAGAATTTAGATAATTGTTAAAATATAATAATAATTGTTATAATTAATACGAATTTAAATAACGGTATCGTGTGAATACATACTAAGATTTCTTTTTAACCTAAGTTTTTTTAGAAGCGAACGGTCAGAGGCGTGTTCACTGTGCGATTAAATGTCATTGAACTAAGAATACCTACACTTCTCGAATACAGTATGTACTGTACTATGACTGTACAAAAAACCAAAACCTAGAATCTAAAAATGTTTTTTTTTTTCATTTTTTTAGAAGCGAACGGTCAGAGGCGTGTTCACTGTGCGATTAAATGTCATTGAACTAAGAATACCTACACTTCTCGAATACAGTATGTACTGTACTATGACTGTACAAAAAACCAAAACCTAGAATCTAAAAATGTTTTTTTTTTTCACAATAAAATAGTACTCTCCTAGCTAACATAACAAAACACATATTTATATCGTCATAATACTTATTGTTAAGATTATAATAATAACTTTAAGCGTTTAGAATTGTTTAAAACATTTTCTTGTTATCATCGAACCCGTGATTTTTGTAGGCGGAAGATCACGTATTTAGGCCACAGAACGAATGACATGAGATAACAGTATAAAAGTAAAAAATATTGTATTAGAGCGATATTTTTTGGACCAAAGACCAATTTATAATTACTAATGATAATAATTTACAAATTACAAAATTGAAATATTTCAATATATAATAATATAAATATATAATATATTGAATTTTCACTCGTGTCGGCTTTCCTTATGACTGCCTCGATTTTTTTTATTAACAATGCAGGACAACGTCAGCCGGGCACGCTAGTATTATAGCTATATCAACCATCGCAAGCGCTCACAATAATCATATTACTGGTTTGCCAAACTATGAGATTAAACCGGTTTCAGTGTCAAAAGGCTATTATAGGGTGGATCAATATGTGAACGATGGTGACGTATGGAATTTACACTTATCCTATGCTTTGACTAAAAACGATGGTAATGTTAATTATAAATATATGTATTTTAAAAATATAAATGTTTTTTTTTAAACGGGGTAGTTATGTCGTTCATAAGACCTAAATTGATTAAAGTATTCTAGGTTTTGAATTGGAATAATTGAAGATATAAACTAACAAACCCCTGAGTATTTTATTAGAATTTAGATAATTGTTAAAATATAATAATAATTGTTATAATTAATACGAATTTAAATAACGGTATCGTGTGAATACATACTAAGATTTCTTTTTAACCTAAGTTTTTTTAGAAGCGAACGGTCAGAGGCGTGTTCACTGTGCGATTAAATGTCATTGAACTAAGAATACCTACACTTCTCGAATACAGTATGTACTGTACTATGACTGTACAAAAAACCAAAACCTAGAATCTAAAAATGTTTTTTTTTTTCACAATAAAATAGTACTCTCCTAGCTAACATAACAAAACACATATTTATATCGTCATAATACTTATTGTTAAGATTATAATAATAATTTTAAGCGTTTAGAATTGTTTAAAACATTTTCTTGTTATCATCGAACCCGTGATTTTTGTAGGCGGAAGATCACGTATTTAGGCCATAGAACGAATGACATGAGATAACAGTATAAAAGTAAAAAATATTGTATTGGAGAGAAATGTTAAAAAAACTAGTAGTGTAGTAATCTTTTTATTATATAAATAAACGACAGAAGTCCGCCGTCGTAAGTGCACCACGCCAAAACTACTGGATAGATTTCGATTTATTTTTCGATATACTTTCTAGAAAACTGTTCCTTTTTTGAAAAAAATAAATTATAATGGCTTCATTTAATATAAAGTTATTAAAATTATATTATTGGGACCAGAACAAAAAAGATCACAAAAAAAAAACTCTGAATCGACACGAATAAATGACGAGGTTGATAAAGAAAAACAGTTCTACGAGTACATCTTTGCTATTTACCCGTAAATCATTACATAGTATAAAATAGAGTCCCCTACCGCGCCTGTCTGTCGGGACTGCTCCGTTGTCCACACGCGTACGAGGTCGTTCGAGTGAACCGCGCGCACTCCGACCTACGCGACAATGCGTCCCGCTCACGCATCCTCTTCCTCGCCCAGCTACAATTAGCTGGGCGAGAGCGACAGTGTCACTCTCGTACTCATCTGTCCTGGAAGACGCCACGCTAGACGGCCTCTGTCGCGGGTCAAGTGGCGGCGAGCGAGGCGCAGGCACGGTGGTGTCCTAGCTAACATAACAAAACACATATTTATATCGTCATAATACTTATTGTTAAGATTATAATAATAACTTTAAGCGTTTAGAATTGTTTAAAACATTTTCTTGTTATCATCGAACCCGTGATTTTTGTAGGCGGAAGATCACGTATTTAGGCCACAGAACGAATGACATGAGATAACAGTATAAAAGTAAAAAATATTGTATTGGAGAGAAATGTTAAAAAAACGAGTAGTGTAGTAATCTTTTTATTATATAAATAAACGATAGAAGTCCGCCGTCGTGAGTGCACCACGCCAAAACTACTGGATAGATTTCGATTTATTTTTCGATATACTTTCTAGAAAACTGTTCCTTTTTTGAAAAAAATAAATTATAATGGCTTCATTTAATATAAAGCTATTAAAATTATATTATTGGGACCAACCGTGTGACGCTTCAGATGGTCAAACGGGGTCACTTATGAGAGGCCAACAGTTTCCGTAGGAGCAGACGCAGTGCAGTCCCCACTCCCCGGGCCAAAACCATGTGAAACGATACCATGGGCGTGCGAATTAGACATAACACTCCTTCAGCTGCCCGGCAGGATGGGTTAAGGATTTACCCATGTAAAAAAGCGGTGTGGTGCATTAATTTTATAATCTGTACATAAAATATATCTCAAACGAACTCGCGGATATCAGCTAGTATTTATTAAAGGTAAAACTTTTATATTAATTGAATAATATATTTTTTTTATAGTAGCACGACAAAATGACTGCACTGTGCCTGATGGTAAGCACAGTACAATCCAAAAACAACGGCGACCACCGAATGACACATTATCCATCGCCGGTCACCGCTGCCATGCCGGCCTGCGAAAAGCTTGCCTGTATGCGCGGGGTTTCTCGGATATACCCTGGTTGATCGTAAAACCTTAAAGGACGAACGAACAAAAAAAAGGGAGTCAGTGACAAGTTTGGTATCATGTGAGTGATAACTACGACCCAGTCGGATACACATCTCCGCCACCGCCCTAACACATACCTAGACGTATTCAATAGCTGATACCGGAGTGTTACACCCATTGTATAGTAGTTGCAAGCCGGCCCGACATAGTTTCCATATCATACGACCCAGCATCGCGATCTAGTTGAACACATATGTCACGTCCTACTGCCCGGCATTACCGATAAGAAATGATAAAAGTAATATAAAAATAGCGAATATGTATTGAACTACAAAATGAATCAAACAAAAAAGATCACAAAAAAAACTCTGAATCGACACGAATAAATGACGAGGTTGATAAAGATTTGCTATTTACCCGTAAATCATTACATAGTATAAAACAGAGTCCCCTACCGCGCCTGTCTGTCTGTCTGTTCGCGATAAGCTCAAAAACTACTGAACGGATTTGTGTGCGGTTTTCACCAGTGGATAAAGTGATTCTTGAGGAAGGTTTTAGTATATAATTTATCAATGATTTTTGTAATATCATACGACCCAGCATCGCGATCTAGTTGAACACAAATGTCACGTCCTACTGCCCGGCATTACCGATAAGGAATGATAAAAGTAATACAAAAATAGCGAATATTTGTTGAACTACAAAATGAATCGAACAAAAAAGATCACAAAAAAAAAACTCTGAATCGACACGAATAAATGACGAGGTTGATAAAGAAAAACAGTTCTACGAGTACATCTTTGCTATTTACCCGTAAATCATTACATAGTATAAAATAGAGTCCCCTACCGCGCCTGTCTGTCGGTCTGTTCGCGATAAGCTCAAAAACTACTGAACGGATTTGTATGCGGTTTTCACCAGTGGATAAAGTGATTCTTGAGGAAGGTTTTAGTATATAATTTATCAATGATTTTTGTATAATCAGGGCGGGACAACGTTTGCCGGGCCCGCTAGTAAACGATATAATTGTTAGTTCTATATTTGGCTCTATGCGTATCAGCAATTTAAGGAAGATAATACAATAGGTGTTTAATTTGGAATTTAGTAGGTGGTAGAACCACGCTGTAGCTATTACTAGTTTCATCATGAATGGGTCGGGTCGCCCGGGGTAGTACCACCCTCTCACAGAACACCGACGTGAAGTAACAGTGCTTGCATTGTTGCGTTTCATTCGGTCAGTGAGGACGCCGGAGGCCCACCTCCTTTCCTCCTTTCCCTTCCTCTTTCTCCTTTACCTACCCTTCCCCCATACACAGGCTAGCAACGCACTTGCGACTTCCCTGGTGTTGCTAGCGTCTATGGACAGTGGTGATCACTTTACATCAGGTGACCCACTTGTTCGTTTGCATCCTTTTGATATACAAAAAAATAAAATTGGATCATTTGTCTATACAAATGATAGTTATAATACATAAATAATACTAATTTATAATACATCAATAATAATATAAAAAATACATATAAAAATAGAGTATATGTTATATTTTATAGAAGTTATTAAGAAGAATAACGAATAGATACTCAGATTGAGTTGCATTAGTTCTGTCTGTCCTTTCTCGTATTTTATTCTACTGAACGTCAAATAATTAGCCGTGAATGCAAAATACCAATTTGTTTAACCAGTGACAATTAAGCATATGTAACAGGATAGTTCTTCTTTTTACTTTGGCGAAATCCTCTTTATTAAAGACTAGCATCCGCCCGTGACTTCGTCCGCGTGGAATAGTTACTTTGGGCTAGCGCAGCGGAAGCTCACAAAAAGAAAAAGAAAACGATTTTGTAACATTTTTCATTGTTGCTCCGCTCCTATTGGTCTTAGCGTGATGGCTATAGCTTCTCTAAGTGACTTATCGAACACTGAAACAATTTTTCTAATCGTACTAGTAGTTCCTGAGATTAGCACGTACAACCAACCAAACAAACACGCAAACCTTCAAACTTTATTATATTTGTATAGATAGTATAGATTATTATTCTCATTATCAAGTAAATAATATTGTTACTAAGTGCCTTATGGTGACATCAATGTTCAACAAAACGGTGGCTCCCTTATTTTCTCCTTACCATTTGCATACTTTTGATATAAAACAATGGAAATAAACTATCATTTGTATACAGTATATGTTATACTTTATAGAAGTTATTAAGAAGAATAACGAATAGATCAGACTCAGATCGAGTTGCATTAGTTCTCTGTCATTTCTCGTATTTTATTCTACTGAACGTCAGATAATTTGCCTTTGACTGCCTTAACAAGACGGGGGCTCTCTTATTTTTCCCTTAACTTTCTGGGGAATTTGATTTTTAATCCTGACTAAGAAATACATTTGAGATTATCCAAGTGTATTCCAGGGAAGCTGTTAAGGGCTTGCTAGGCCAATAGCGTAGTAAGTTCGAAAAAAAAAGATTATGGAAGCATTTCTGTATTCTTTATAAGAGGAACCCAAATGTTATGCTTGATCCACGAACGTTTAATCAAACATATGTATTTAGATACACTCGACTTCGAGAACAGACTAATTAATTTTTATAACGGTGTGACTGGAATAGTTATAAAATATACTAGCTGATTCCCACAACTTCCTCTGCGTCGTTTATTACCTCAACTGTTTTGTTATATATCAGAGATTAGGCAGCGTTTTCGATGAAAGGTTCCGGGCGGATTGGCTTTTTCTGACACTTTCAACGTTTCTCGTTATATTTCAACCAATTTACAAAAATCTTAACAAATTATACACCTAAACCGTCCTCGTGAATCACTTCATCGATTAGTGAAAACCGTATGAAAATCCGCTAAGTAGTTTTTGAGTTTATCACGAACAGACAGACAGACTCGGCGGAGGATTTTGTTTTATAATATAATGATTTTAAAAGATCCTTGCCGTAACCAATTTTATACTTATTACTAATGAAATGAGTTTTTCACAAAGAACTAAATTAAATTGTGATCTGTATGAGAGCTTAGTGATTACGTGTCGTTGAACCTAAACATGTCATATTGTTGTAGTACACTAGATTCAATTTCATATCTATCACAACATATTATAAAACAAAATCTTCTGCCATATCTGTTTGTTTGTTCGCGATAAACTGAGAAACTACTGAACAGATTTTCAAGTTTTCACCAATAGGTAAAGTGATTCATGAGGATAGGTATATAATTTGTCAAGGATTTTTTTTTATTATCAGGACAAGACAACGTATTCCGGGGCCGCTAGTTTGTATATAAAAATAACTGACAGACTGATTGACATATTCACGAACAGCCCTAACTACTGTAACTAGAACCGTGACGATTAGCATGCTGGTTACTTTTACATTGAAGGCGAGCACTGAGACAACATTTTTAGAAATTCAACCCCAAAAATGATGAAAAAGGGGATGAAAGTTTGCATACAAATCAGTCATTTTTCTTTCAGTGATTTAAATATGTAGATATTAAATAAATGGTCGAAAATAATTTATTTATTCATTTATACGTATACAATTTTACAGAGTTGTACATATACAATTTTACAGAGAAATATTAGAATGATAATTATAATTATATTACTATTATTATATTATATTAGCTAGCCGAATTACTAGCAAAAATTATAATTACATGAGCATTAGTGACTGCTGTAGTTAATAACTGTGTTACAGCCACTAACACTCACCGCCGGACAACACTAAGCTTTTTGTTTGAAAAAGTTAACACATAAATCGTAATATGCAACAATGGAAAATAGTTTATGAAATGCTGCTAAGGAAGCGTGAATGAAATAATGATTGAATAAAATATATAAAAGAAATCGCTGGTATGTTAGAAATGCAAAATATTTGTTCATTGATCACGCTGAAATGCCTGAACGGACTGTAATCAAATTTTGAATGGAGGTCGATTCTATCTCAGAGTAGGACATACAATACAAAGACATAAAAATACAACACCCAGCAAAACGGATAGGTATCAGCTACCTATAATCACTGATATATGTATGTATATTATTCAATCAATAATATTGCATAAAACTATTAAATACACCTAGATTTTTCTTTGTTTCCAAGTTACCCACTAAACATTTTTTCCTAAAAGTACTTGCAAAAATACAAAACCTAGGTCACTTGTAATGTGTGCTGTATGGTGTTTTATATGTGTGCACTTAATAAAAATTCCAAAGCATCGCTCGACGGATATAAATTATTGTATTTAGGTAAACCAAAATACAAATAGTTCATACAATCTACTGCACAATGTGTATTTTCGATCACGTAAGTTTTTTCAAGGCACCGAACTAAATTAAAATTCCGGCTATATTACAACTTTTCCTTTTAATTTTTATAAACGGTACGGCCTAGCTTGATTTATATTGTGAGTAGGAATTACTCACGGCTAATTTTATAATTATAGGTACATATAATAATAATATCCAATAAAAATAATAACTGACTGAGGAATAATGACTGATTTTCATATAAAACTCAAACACCTATTTATCAACTTAGCGATTCAATGTCCAAAAATCCTTCTTTAATGCTCGCCTGCAGTATAAAAGGAATCCACGTGCAAGTTCCATAGTCTTAGCCCTAATAGTTAGGTCGTGCGCTGATATGCGCCAGTCTGTCAGTTACTCTTCAACATATAGATAAACAGATAAATTAAGAAAGACTGAATTTTTTGCTTAACTTTATAAACAACTAGCCGACCCGTGCCCACTTCGTTGGGCGGTAATAGGCATTATGAAGCTACAACTTCTTTCTAGAACTCAATCATATATCTCTCATCGTTATAGCGTTTTCGTTCGAACATTTTTTCTCCGACTCCCCAGGTATTACCCCCTAAACCTCATAAACTTTACCTCTTTATAATATTATAATAATAATATAATTAATTAATAGCTTCTGCCCACGACTTCGTACGCGTGGCATAGTTATTTTGGGCTAACACGTAGCGGAAGCTCTCAAAAGGAAAAAAAATCCCCGATTTTGAAATGTTCTTCATTGTTGCTCCGCTCCTATTGATCTTAGCGTGATGATATATAGCCTATGACATTCACAAATATCGTAGCTTTCTATTAGTAAAAGAGTATTCAAAATCGGTTTATAACTTCCTGAGATTACCCCTACAACGTCACAAACTCACAAACTTTACCTCTTTATAATATTAGTATAGACTAGCTTCTGCCCGTGACTTCGTCCGGTGGAATAATACTTTATAATAATACTTTGGGCTAAGGCTAACATGCAGCGGAAGCCCATAAAAGGAAAAACACCCCGATTTTGAAACATTCTTCATTGGTGCTCCGCTCCTATTGGTCTTAGCGTGATCCGCTAAAATTGATCTTAGCGTGATGATATAGCCTTCCTCGATAAATGACTTATCTAACACGGAAAGAATTTTTCAAATCGGACCAATACTACCTGAGATTAGCGCGTTCAACCAAACAAACAAATCCTCCAGCCTTATAATATTAGAATAGATTTAAAACCTTATTTAAAAAAAAATTATGATGAAAATTCGGATTATAATACACTAATATACATAAATCATATAATTTCATAAATGATATAGCAGTACGACCTCATTCTAACGCATTTATCATTCTAGCTAATGTTATAAATGTGGAGCAGTAAATGTGGAAATTACACACGTTTGCCAAGTTTCTGACTCAACGATTGTCGATTTTTTTTTTAACCCGAGCTCAGTAGATTGACTACAGCTTCTCGCCCGATAGTAAGTATAATATAATCTCAAAACAGCGAGGACCACCTAACTAAGACCCATCGACACGCTTCGATTAGTCTACCACCCCATTCTTGTTCTTCCTCTTGTATTCTTAAACATACTAATAACTCAATTCCACTAATAACAAATGTAAATGTTTATGTTATTGTAAAAATATCATTACATAGTATAAAACAAAGTCCTCTACCGCGTCTGTCTGTCTGTTCGGGATAAAATCAAAAACTACTGAACGGATTTCCATGCGGTTTTTACCAATGGATCAAGTGATTCATGAGGAAGGTCTTGATATATAATTTATCGAGGATTTTTTTTATACTCAGGCGGGACAGCGTCTGCCGGGCCCGCTAGTATAACATAAAAAGATAAACTAGATCGAGTTTCTTGCCGGTTCTTCTCGATGACTGGGTTGTTTTCCGAACCGGTGGTAGCTTTGACGTTCATAAGCGCCTTCTCAGGGCCTAAATTGAATAAAGGATATTTTGATTTTGATACATTTCGTATAATAATCATGTAGTCTAGTTAAATACTTCTCAATTATTTCAAGTTCCGAACAGAACTAGAAGATTTAAAAAAAAAACAAAATTAAAAATCAACACAAAAATTAAAAATAATATCTATAGCAACAATATTATTATATATATTTTTAAGGTCAATAATAGACGGTTGTATAATAATTTAAGATTTAAACTATCCTGTTCTACTTGTTTTCGCGATACAACTCAAGGCCGGTTTTCATACTCGATGTTAGCCAGTACGTTTCGTTACGAAATATTTTAGGAAAATCGAAATGTTCGAAACATGTTAATTAAGACCTTAACTTGGTTTCTTTTATGTTATAATATTATCGCATTTCTATATATTAGAACTGACAAGCCGGAATCATTCGAAACACTTATGGTTTGAAAACATCCCGATAGAAACACCTCGTCGTCACTCACGCGCGTTTTACACATAGTACGGTTATTCATACATATCAGTTTAGATAGTAGAAGACATTATCGAAATGAAATAGATAATTTCTGTCTCACGATGTAGTCGACCTCGCATTCTTCACATAACTGTAATAAACTGCTAAATATTTATTATATCTCAAAATAACTGTTCGTCTCACTTACCTACATACCTACAAATATACGTCCATTATGCATACTACAACTTGATGAATGCTTTTATACTATATCTTAACAATCTTAACACAAGGATGTTAGTATATACTAATATTAGAAAGAGGTACAGTCTGTGAGTTTGTGAGGTGATGAGGTGATTTGTGAGGAGTGGGTAATCTCAGGAACTACTGATCCGATTTTGAAATATTCTTTCAATGTTATATAGTTAATTTATAGAGGAAGGTTATAGGCTATATATCATCACGCTAAGACCAATAGGAGCGGAGCACCAATGAATAATGTTTCAAATTCGGGGTTTTTTTCCGTTGAGAGCTTCCGTTAGGTGTTAGCGTTAGCCCAAAGTAATTAAATATATATAAATAAAGCGGACGAAGTCGCGGGCAGAGGCTAGTATGATATAAACGTTGGTAATGATACAAATGAAATAATTAATGTGACTTTTAATTTTAACCCCACAAGGATATGAAATGAATAAATTATGATAAATGGAAGAGAATTGTGGAATTTAAAAAAAAACTTCGTTTTTTCTTATTACGCAATAGTATTTATTATATGAATTTTTACGATATTATAATGATCTACAATTTTAAACGAAATTTGAAGCTGAATTATCACTGCTATACGAGTTTCATCAATGAAGTAATCACTCCTTTTACAATTGTTTTATTGATACCACTGGAACATACCTTTCTTAGTGACACGGCTACCAAGTTGCCTATTTAGGTGATGAACTGGAATATTTAACTTATGTCAAGAACAGCGACATACATTGATGTCATTCTTTACGGCATATTTTTTTTTGTTGTACTGTTCATTTAGTTTTACGCTTTGAATTGACTTTGCAAGTTTACTCTAGATCGAGGAGTATTTTTCTTTTTTTATTATGAAACAAATATTTTTATTTAACACTTAACTCATACCAAATTAAGTATAACTAGTTGATTTTAGCTAGCGATCTCTACGGCCTCTAGAGTGAGAAATTTGGAGGTGGTAATTATTCCAATAACTAATAATTTAATATATTATTCTTATGCAATAGAGAAATTGATTGAGTTAGAAATATTATACCGCTGTTGATTATTTATGCAACGTGCGAAGAAGCAACAAACTATCACCGGTTTTAATGATTATATTAATTGTATGTCTGTAAGCATTCCTAATTGTATTAACTCCATGGTTACTAACTAGATTACGATTCAAATATTATGTACCTATAACCTATATTCTGTGAAAAAGTAACAAAGCTTGAAACAGACTACCAATTTGAAATATTATTACAGTGTTATATATTGTGTGTTATTTGTCGAGGAAGACGATATATCATCACGCTAATACCAATAGGAACGGAGCACAAATGAAGAATGTTTCAAAATCGGGGTTAACGTACGTATTATTTAAAAATATTTTCACCTTGCAAAGTCGCTAGTTAAAGGTAGCGTTAGCCCAAAGTATTCCACGCGAACGAAGTTAGTGACTTTGTAATTATTGTATTAACTCCATGGTTACTAACTAGATTACGATTCAAATATTATGTGTCTATAACCTATATTCTGTGAAAACGTAATAAAGCTTGAAACAGACTACCAATTTCAAAAAATATTTCAGTGTTATATAGCTAATTTGTCGAGGAAAGCGATATATTATTACGCTAATACCAATTGGAGCTGAGCACAAATGAAGAAGGTTTCAAAATCGGAGTTAATGTACGTATTATTTAAAAATATTTTCACATTGCAAAGTCGCTAGTTAAAGGTAGCATTAGCCCAAAGTAACTAACTATTCCACGCGAACGAAGTTAGTGAAGTTTTAATTGCCATTCGCGTAACTTGACTTTACTACCAAGGATAGCTTGAATAAATAACAATGTGGTAATAACTAACATTATTCTAGGTTATTATTAACAGTTATAGTATGTATTTTGATGTAATATAATAATAAAATCAAGAAGAATGAAGAATTATAAATATACCTATATATTGTAATATACTATAAAATTGTTAAAAGGCTTTTTATTAATTAAACATGAAATCATCAACGGTTAAGTGCGAAGTAAATAAATATTCTTTAGAGCCTTTCCACCGAACAATGTACGTCATAAATCTTTGTTTCCCACATCCTATAGTCCAAGGAGATAGAGACGAAAAACAATGGGACCTATCATGTTTTCATATCGCGAGAACGGTGTATTAATTAAACCTGAAATCATCAACAGTTAAGTGCGAAGTAAATAAATATTCTTTAGAGCCTTTCCACCGAACAATGTACGTCATAAATCTTTGTTTCCCACATCCTATAGTCCAAGGAGATAGAGACGAAAAACAATGGGACCTATCATGTTTTCATATCGCGAGAACGGTGCCTCTCACAATGGTTTTGCTGCCATTTCCGTTGATTTTAGTCTCAATGGATTCACTTCAGGCTTGACGTAAATACCTCTGTTCTACTTTATTTTCTTTAGGGTATCACATTTCTTATAGAATATCACATAACATGCATCTATTTCGTTACAATCAATAATAGATCTATGGTCAAAGTAATACTCATACCACATTTATATTCTACTTTCCGATTGCAAATAAAACATCCAATACAAAAATTTTAAAAATCATTATTTATTATTGTATTATGTAATTCTATCGGTACACATTATTAATTATTCCTCTTATTAAATCATTCCGTCGTCTAGAACTATTAGAATATCTAGAATTAGTCTAGTCTAGTCTTCTAGTTCTAATCGTATAGAATTACTTTCAAATACTTTCTTCCATCTTTAAATATTTTTTCAACTTAATTGGACTTACCTATTCCGAGTAGATTTTATTTCATGAACAGTCAGTTTGTTTTTAAATATGTCCAATTTATTCACAAGTAATACAAAGTAATAATATATTCCCGCTATATAATAAAAATATTTTTTACAGAAAAATAATAATTATTATTATAGAATACTAGCGGAACCGGTGGACGTTGTTCCTCCCTGATAATAAAAAAAAACTTGGCAATTATATACCTAACCCTTCCTCAGGAATCATATTTATCTACTGGTAAAAACTGCATGAAAATCCTTTATGTAGTTTTTTTTATTGTAGCGCGGCAATACGACTGCACTGTGCCTGATGGTAAGCACAGTAGAATCCAAAAACAATAGTGACCACTGAGAGAGAATCTATCCATCGTCGGTCGCCACTGTCAAAAAACTGGATATACACAGGCTGATCCCGAAACGCGACCCGCGGAAGCGAATCACTATGACGGGTTTTTTCGCCATATACATGGTGGTCGCGACCCAGTCGGGCTGTAAAACCCTACGAGTTTGTCGCGAACACACACACACACGTAGCAAAGGACATTATTTTATAATAAGTAGTGATAGAACAGAAGCGATAAAAAAGTCGTTGACTTTTCCGTTTCATAACTAAACGAGAACAGTATAATCTCTGTTCATACGACTATGAATATAATGAATGACACCTTCACGGGATATATTAAAATTGAACACAAGGACATAACAATTTTATTTCTGTTAGTACTTAAATAATTATTTTAATATCTCAACTAGTAAACTTTACCAGGTACCGCCATTTTAAGCGTTTGTCCGTATATAAATTATACGATACTAGCGGGCCAGGCAGACGTCTTCCAGCCCTGATGATAAAAAAAATCCTTGACAAATTATATACCAAGACGTTCCTCATAAATCACTTTATCCATTGGTGAAAACCGCTTGAAAATCCGTTCATTAGTTTTTGAGTTTATCCCGAACAGACAGACAGACGCGGTAGGGGACTTTGTTTTATACTATGTAATGAAGTTTAATGATCGCCAAGGATTCTATTAATACCTACTCAGTAGTTATTTGTATATAGTAAATGCGAATAGAACAATTATTTTACGACTGAATTAAAAATGAAGTTAAAAGACCAAGGACACATATGGAAATGTATTTACTATTCGACTTGATTACATAGTTTATAGGGTTCATAATCGTATTCTCTTTATTTCTATTTCTGTAAACTTATGAATATATTATCTATTTTCAATATAAATAACATTAAAAGTTATATATTTTATTCTTGAACGAGAAGTTTCCTACACATATACACACATATATATATATATAGATATCGAAACGATACGATGTACAAACGTTCCTCCTATACACCGCAAGGGCACGATTGCGAAGTTTTTTTTTCCAAACGGAAGTGGTAATTGTATTCTACTCGAACAGGTACTCAACGTTTTTATTTTTAAAGTGTATGATAATATTCAAATTAGTTTATTCGAAACAAAATTCCTTCCACGATCAAACATATCCTTACTAATATTATAAATGCGAATGAGTATTCGTTTATGTGTTTGTTTGTTACGCTTACACGGTTCAACTACTTTACCGATTTTGCATACACTTTAGGATGCATAAAATAACACAAAATATATTTTATCCATAAAAAGTATAATTCTCGAGCAATGATAT
Source organism: Antheraea pernyi (assembly GCA_015888305.1). Taxonomy (NCBI): domain Eukaryota; kingdom Metazoa; phylum Arthropoda; class Insecta; order Lepidoptera; family Saturniidae; genus Antheraea; species Antheraea pernyi. The sequence continues at coordinate 41,477 of MU160218.1, forward strand.
ACAAAAACCCAAGATACACACTTAACGTATCACAGCCGGCTCACAAAAATGAGTGCACAATTTTGGATTACGCACTCATTTCAAATAGTCTCGCGTCGCTTACGTCCTTGTAAAAACAACTTTAAATCATTCAGGTAAGGTCGAATTTGCAAAATCATAAGTTTATCGCTTAACTATAACGTTTGTATATTGAGGAGATTTTGCGGGACGGTTTCGAGCGCTACTTTTATTCGAGATTGTGTGTCTTGGGTTTTTATATATCAATATTCCCGAGGCATAAGTTAAATCAACACTAACGCAAACATAGCTAGTAACAGATATATCGATAGGTTATGGTATTTATACTTAATAGAAAATGTATTAAATGACTTCTATAATGTAAAATCATATACAAATAGTAGGTATAAATATGATCACAGTCATAATTATTGAAACACAAAAACAGTATAGAAACATGAGATGTTGACCTAGATATCCGTCAAGTGTAACGGTGAAAATAAACGCATAATACAGCAAACTGTATGCCTTTTGGGTGACATACCTTTCATAAAGCATTACCGTGTTATTACAAAAAAGTTAAATACGTATTAAATACTTGGTTTAAAAAAGTTTCCTAATAAATGCACCGCGTTCGCCCAAGGCAAGTTCGCGTGGTCCTTTTTTACAAATCTAACTTAACGTAACCAAAGCGAGACAAAAAAGCAAGATGACGAACATTCAGCGACCGCGGTGCATTTAATATGACACCTTTTTAAAGCCAGGGTTCAATACGTATTTAACTTTTTTGTAATAACACCGTTAGGGTTTATCTACACGTACGTAAATCGGATGGTAGCTGGTAAGTAAATATGACAATAAAATTTACATTTAAGAAGGTATCGAAATCTTACTATCGAAACTAAAATCTATCACATACTAGCTGACCCGTGCCCACTTCGTTGGGCGGTAAACATTTATAAAAATCTACTTTTTGTAACTTAAATATAGAAGTTAGACATATGCTGTATATTTTTTTGTAGGCATTATCAAGCTCTACAACTTTTTTCTAGAACTCAATCAAATATCTCTCATCGTTAAGGCAGCGTTCGTAAAAAACGTCTTCGTTCGACCGTTTTTTCTCCGACTTTGCAAATACCAATACTACAAAAAAGTCTTTTCCTTTTTCGCGTTAATATATAGCCTATGACATTCACAAATGACGTGGCTTTCTATTGATAAAAGAATTTTCAAAATCAGCGTAGTAGTTCTCGAGATTAACCCCTACAACATCACAAACTCACAAATTTTACCTCTTTATAACATTAGTATAGATTAAAACCAACATACATCAAATATTTCTTGTTATGTTTCAAAATTAGTCTACTCATTATATTGACTTATTCCCTAAGTAGAACGATGTTATACACAATGATCCTAAAAGACGAAAATAAACCGGGAACTGACAAAAAACTTTTGGTAAAAGGTAACTAGTTTTGGAATGCAAACAATAATCAATAACTTTATTTTTTACTAATTAACGCTGACTGATCTATGTTGATCATAAAATAAAAAGTACGTATGTATGTAAACTTAGAAAATAAACTTTAATTAATAAAAACCTAATTAATATCATTGAATGTATTCGGATATATCTAGTGTACAATATATTTGCGCTAATTACCGATCACTAAAAGTATTAATTTAATAAGCGAGTGAATCTATTTTATCTGTTTCCGCTAAACATTCTGTTCACCGTCTTACGTTACTATTTTATTTATACGTATGTAAGCAAAGATATGCTTGAAAAATTAAACTCTTATACAATTCTTTAAAAAAACAACATGTATTGTTTATAATACCCACTGGTTCTGCAACGTTTCGTGATATATTCAAAGTGCATTTCTTAAATATTATGTCATTTGTTTGTAATTAAACACAATAGCGTTTAATATAAAGCTATATTTTTAATGACTACAACCATCTTCTTTTATTGTTTTTTCTCCGAGAACATTATCTGTGACTAGTTGAAATGTTTAAACATATATGTGACTGGTAGTGCTGATTTGATATTTTACTATTATTCAATCGTTTGTATTCCTAACTAGCTATGCCCCGCAACTCCGTCCGCGTGGAATCTAATGTAAAAAAAACAGTGTCTAATAATATCATCTGAATATATTAAATCCACTAATCTACTTTTTTATCGTACTTAAGTCGCGTCGTCATTAAAATTACAATAACTTTTGATAGCGTGAAGCAATTTTAATGAACCAAGACCAAAAATGGTACTTAAGGATATGCTTTATAATTTTCTTGGTGACGTTTTATCGTGAACACATCACTTTAGCAGTGATGCGTGTTCAAACAAACGGACTGACAGACAGACATTTCTGAAAATGTATTTTATTACTTATTCCAAGACGCCTGCAACATTTTTTGTCACAAAAATCTAAAAAGTAAAGTCACGTTAGATTTATATTCTTATTTGATGTATATAGCCAAGAATTTAATATAAAACAAAATTACATATTATATGAAGGGCGGCCAAAAGTTTTGCGAAGACTGGAAGTTTATTTTTTCAATTACATCAAACGATGTATACATCAAATAAGAATATAAATCTAACGAAACTTCCAGTCTTCGCAAAACTTTTGGCCGCCCTTCATATAATATGTAATTTTGTTTTATATTAAATTCTTGGCTATTTTACGCACAAGCCTGAACTTATCTATACTATCTATACTAATATTATAAAGAGGTAGAGTTTGTGAGTTTGTGAGTTTGTGACGTTGTAAGGGGTAATCTCAGGAACTACTGGTTCGATTTGGAAAATTCTTTCAGTGTTATATAGCTCATTTATCAGGGAAGGTTATAGGCTATATGTCATCACGCTAAGACCCATAGGAGCGGAGCAGCAATGAAGAATGTTGCAAAATCGGGGTATTTTTTTCCTTTTCAGAGCTTCCGCTGCGTTTTAGCGCAAAATAACCATTCCACGCTTACGTATTACCGCCCAACGAAGTGGGCACGGGTCGGCTAGTATTTTATATATTCAGAGCGGCCATACAGATTGACGAGAACTGTATTTTCATTTAATAAGTACATGAATTTAAAATTACTATGATACGTAATAATGGCATAGATGATGTTGCACCAAGTTTTTAATATCCCCTGGGAGAAACAATGTATATATATATATATATGAATAAATATATAGTTTTGTCTTAACATTTAATTTGTTTCCGAAATTTTCTTATAATCTTCTATAAAAGTTACCGACAGTGGCGAAACTGGTCTTGAAACGAATTTGTTGCTTACGTAGATTGGGAGCATTGATACAACGGTAGCTACGCACCTAGCCACTGATCACAATATGACGTAAAAAAAAATTTGTCTGGTTGTATATCTAAGTTAACTAAAAAAAACCTTTTCATTTTCAAACAAATTTCATAAAATTTTGTACACGGATGGTATATTTTTCTTTAGATGATATATTACAATAATATTCTTAAAAAATATAATAAGTTTTATTATCTACCGATTTTGTAAAATGAAAGTAAACTACACTCCAAAATTGATAGCCTATAAAATTATTACTATTACTTTTAAAAAGCATAATATGTAACTACTTATTTTAATAAAATAAGTAGACGATAATAGCCATTGCATAAAAACACGTGTGGAGCCTTGCTGATAGTACCTATCTTGCTACCTATCTTCTAAATCTTCGATCAACAATAACTAGACAAAGGGTCACGTACAAATCGAAGCCAAAAGCCGTCCGCATAAATATATACTTATGTGTAGCTATTTGTTTACTAAGAAAAGGAGAAAAAAGTGTTAAAACTGTTTTAAGTTCAACCTATAACCATAACACCTTGTAATAAAGTCACAAATGTTCAAAATATTATCTAATACTTACGATAAAACGAGCAAAGTAATAAATTACCCCTCACAAATGAAAAGATAACATAAACAACAAAGATAAACAAATGAATAAAACCTTAACACGTAATGAATAAAGTACGTTTTCCCTTTATTGTGCGTGTTTGTGTCTGGTGAGGCCAAACATTTGTATCACAGGTTTAAAATTGGTAATTTTGTTCAAAATTTGATATTATTTGTTACTTTAAAGCTTAAAATATGTATATCAACATGTATTTAGCGAAAGTAAGATACTCCGGCCGTTAAATTGCTTTTTCGGGTATTATTTTTGTATCTTTTGAATACACTGCGGCATGTGAAATGTAAGCCACATTGGTTGTGTTTCAAACAAACTAAACAAAATAAGGGCACATATTTCAAGTGAGCTCTTATTAACCTAGACGTATTTTTCGCGCCGACCTGTTATCTAGTTATTGTTGATCGAAGTTCTAAATACATAAAAATCTAGTGTCACAATGTTTGTCCATGATGAACTTCGAAAATACTCAACCGATCTTCATGAAAGTTGGTGTTTATGTATAATTTGGTCCAACTTGAGAGATATATAATTAATGTTTCGATTACTGGTATCAATATTTTTTAATTATAACTTAAATGATTGGCAATGTTAATTATTGTTATTAATTGTAAGTCTCATCAGTATCGAACAGCTGGCGGTTTAATCTAATTTGTTGAATGAAAACTGTAGGACCGATTGTTATAAATATCTCATAGATGGCGCCATGTTTCCGTTCTTTACCCCGGCAGTTTTTAGGCAAACCCATTTCCTCGTCATAATTTCAGTTCAACATGTAACTGAGCCGCAGCAATGCGTGGCCGGTTCAGCTATATATATATTATTAAATTAAAAGAAATATCTGTTGAGCCATAAAGTAAAAAACAAACGTCAGTATGTGCATTACTTTTATTAACATGTTAATAAATCTTACAATACTTTTCTACATTAAATTTTATTACGAATCTTTCATAACATGGAGTGTCTGAACCAAAATAACTACTGAAATGTCTAATACACAAATACAGAATAAGTATACGTGTACTTTAAATGAGTAAAAAAGGGGTAAAGTTTTGTTTGTTAGTAGGAAGGTAATCTCTAGGATCACTAATACAATTCTAAAAGTAATTCCAGTGTTCTATTCTTACAAATTTATATACTGTTTCTAAGCCGAATGGAATCACAGGAATAGTATTATATACGCAAAGTGTTTTATTACCTTCCACATTGACAACATTTCGATACGTCATTGAAATTTAGAAAAATCGTACGGCATATAATCAATATACAAAATATAAGTTTATCTTATTTAAGTACTTAAAGAACTAGTACTAGTAATAATAAGAATAGTAGTAATAATAATACTAGTTGTACTAATATTACTTTAAGTACTTTTTATTTAAGTTATAGAAAGAAAATTTATTAATATTGACATGCCATTTTATTTTTCTATTATAATGTTCATATTTGTCATATTTTTTTTTGTTTTTTTTTCTCGAGTTCTTGACTCGGTTTAGTTCCTAACTCCCGCCTTGAATCCTTCAGGGAAGAGGAGGTTCGGTTTCCCTTGAATTTATGAACACGGTGTCTCCTAAAACTTTACTAATTATTGTGCATGTGTGTATGGCTGCTTGTTTTTGTAGTATGTGTATGTTTTTGTTTGCTTCTAATTTGTCTATGTATCTATGTATGCTTTTTGCTACTACGCCTGTTGTGCCTATTACTATGGGGATGGTTTCTGCGTGTGTATTCCAGAGTCGGGTTAGTTCTACTTTTAAGGGGTGATATTTACTAAGCTTTTCTATTTCTTTTGGTCCTATATTGTAGTCAGATGGTACGGTTATGTCTATTAGGTAGGTTTTATTTACTGTCTTATTTATTATTACGTCTGGTCTATTGTGTGTTATTGTAACGTCCGTCTGTACTGGTATCTCCCACATTAGTTTCGCGGAGCTGTTTTCTTTTATCTGAGGTTGAGTCAAATTCACCTTCCACCATAGCTGA
>MU160218.1:56422-96137 GCA_015888305.1 Antheraea pernyi
GTTCAAAATAAATAACTCATATAAGATAGAGTAAATCGCGTACTTACGTCTTACCTTCCCCTAAAACAACCGTAAAATAATAATAATTTTTGTTGTGTCTATTTTTAGATTTCGGCGCCGTCGCCGCTAAATAAATTTTAATTCGATCTTATTAAATGCGTGTTGCGCCTGCGCTTTTGTAATCGATCCTTTTTAGTTCCCGCACACATCGCGGTTCTCAGTAATATTTCGAGCCTAGGTCGTCCCCGCGCGGAGCCCTCGTGATATTATTTTCGCGATACAGTGACTCATCTACATCACTTGAACACACATATGAGATCATCTCTCTCACACACGTGCACATATATACACATGTAGGGAGGGTTTTGTTTTTTTTTTCCCCCATCGAACTGAATCGAATAGTTTAGTTCGTTTCATTCCGATATACACGTATTCATTTGTGAATCATGCAATTTCGACTGTATGGTTCACAAATGTATATATGTATGAATAGCTTAGAATAGTTAGCTAGGTCAGACGTGACTTTTTCCAGGTAACAGCCCAAGCCGAGGTGCGCGTGCGCCCTTGTGTGTATGTTACCTAAAAACCAAATCGGCTGAGTGCCTTAAGCGCTCGCCTTAGTAGTCCGGTGAAGCTGTAAAGACCCTGCAGGGTCAATAGCGTAGTCAGTTCGAGAGAAAAAAAAAAAAAAAGTCCTGAGAAGTGAAAAATTTGGATTAAAAAGTCTCCATATAAAAAAGTCAGTGATCGAGTAACACAGAAGATAGTATGGAGGTCTTCGATAATAGAATTGATAGATTGACGTTCATTTGCCATTTTATTTCATTACATGATCATACTGCAAAGGAAAGATTTGGTCTCTTTTTTTCGTTAGTAAACCCGTGCGAAGCCGTAACGAACATCTAGCCAGTATATATTAAAATGTGCATTTTTTCTCTAAACAGTAAAATTGTACTGAGTATTGTACAAATATGACCTACGCATTTATAATCTATACTAATACTAATCTTATAAAGCTGAAGCTGTTTGGCTGAACGCGCTAACCGCTTGATCTAATCGAAAGTTTTATATATATGTCTATACCATGTAACTTATTAGTGAAATAAAACATATGAATGAAAACATTGATTGCAGCTAAGATACGTAAAATCTGTGACGGCTTAGTCAGCAGACAAACACTAGCTTTGTGTTATTGACAATTTCATTAAAAGTATAATAAAATGAAAAAAACTTTAACGTATATCATCAAATGTAATTAATTCCAAATACCTATTACATACAAAACACGGTTTAAATTACCTACTGGCAATAAATAAACGATGTTAATTGTATCTTATGTGTAATAGTGGTTTTGGAATTAATAACATAATTATACTGTAATTATTTTCGACTCGTTATATTCTTTTATTGAAATATTACTACATTTTTTGATTTCTGAAACCATTACTGACAATTAATAATAATATGGTATCAATTTTGATATACCATATGTTACTCGTGTACAGAATGTGTACAAAATCGATTGAAAGTTATATTCGGACGTACAAAACACAGGTAAGAAGTTTAAAAGAGATTGAGACAGTCATAAACGCTGCCGACAGGTATGAAAGCTCAAAACAATGAAACGAGTCTGCTCTTTTTTGAATGTTTAAATAAACTATAGTCTAAATTATTTAATTCATAATTTGTAAATTCAAATTATTAAACAGTAGTCTGGTTTTAAGTAACGTATTATGGGCTATATGAGCTCAATACAAAATATGAATATAACATGTACACAGTTCGCTATTCTGACGCAAGCACAATACGTCACGAGCATGTCGAGGTCATTGGTGACGCGAACTCATAATTTGTTCCCTACCTAAAACCACTCAATGCGGTTGAAGAAGTTGTAACTTCAAAAATGTTTTTGAAGTTATACTTCTTTTGGCGCGTTAGGGAAAAATGATGGGAGTAAATTTATACGATGCGCGCGCACACCGTCACGAAAAACCGACACCCTGAAGTTAGCTATAATCAACACTTTGTATCTTTGTATTTGTTGTTTGTATTTCTTTATTTATATTAAAACTGTCAATGTATTAAATATCTTTTTTCTATTGTTAGTGTCGTTTTTTCTACAAACGTAGAGTAAGGCGAAAGATAAAATTTTTGAAAAGATTTTTATCTTGTTACGCCAAAGAAGTATAACTTCTAACGCGTGTACATAAGTACACACACACACTTTTTTTACTCCAGATTTTTTTATGTAGATAATTAAATTATAATTATAGCATGATAACAGATGTGAAACTGTATATTTTATTCAAGTTCTCCTGTTCCTTCTTCGGCCTTTATTTCGGTACAAACGCTCTGTTAGATTCATCTCGACGCGTCGGACGTCTGTCGGTCGTGGCACGAATGATTAACTGCCAGATGCTGACGCTATCTTAATAGGGTGGTAATCACTGCACATTAAATTCGGTGAATATTAAAATATAGCTGCAAAAATAAAATGTTATTTATAATTACTCCCCTGGCTTTTGCTCGCGGCTTCGCTTACGTTAATAGACATGTGAGCTATCCATCAAGAGTGATACATTTTTCCTGGATGAATGGTTCCTTTTCCATCATCAGAACCATCCGTTTTCAGAACAAAGCATATGCAAAATTACACAATGATCGTCTGAGTAGTTACGGCTTGAAAGGGGAGCTTTCACCTACAAAATATTTACTATCCCCGATGAATAGGTCAAGTTTACATTAAAGCACGCAAAAGATCGTAAGACTATATTTAAAAACATTATCTGCTTCTTTCAAAACGCTAACCTCCAAAACTACTAAACTTACACGGGGCTTTTTTAAGTTGCTGGCATGGACCTTACCGTCAGTTACTTTTTGACCACGTGACTCGTATTCTATATTAGCAAAGCAAACAAGTCATTTTTTTATATCCCCAATTTTTGCACAAGTATGCGTGTGAAGTCGCAGGCAGAGCTAGTTAATAAAACAAAATTTCTGCGAGGGCCAAAAAAAAATCCGGATCGAATTAAAAAAAAAAATGTGTTCTTCAATAATATATTCTGGTGTAGACCGTTGACCGTGTAAATCATTCTTGATTTTTAAAACCAGGAAAACATCGCATGATGCCAGATCGCGACTACATGCAGAATGACCCATAATATCTACGTTTTTCCCTTTGTTTGGCTGAACGCGCTAACCGCTTGATCTACTGGTCCGTTTTGAAAAATTCCAATTTGAGCACCAAGGAGGAATGTTTGAAAATAAGGTTCTTGTTTCCATTTGAGAGCTATCGCTGCGTGTTAGCGTCAGCTCAAAGTAACTATTCCACGCGAACGAAGCTAGTATTAGTATAAATAGTAGGGATTAGAGATTGCTTCCTACAAACAAATGAACTACCTATTTATAATAACTAGTGGATGTCCAGTAGTAAAATTCGACCGTAATAAGAGGTACAAAGTTTTTTCTTTAATATCATTTTTTCATTGCATGGTCATACTGTAAAGGAAAGATTTGGTCTCATTTTTTTCGTTAGTAAACCCTTGCGAAGCCATAACGGACGCTATCCAGTATATATTAAAATGTGCATTTTTTTTTCTAAATAGTAAAATTGTACTGAGTATTGTACAAATATTGTAGATTGTAGGCGTAAGGAGCGTGAAATATGACTAATAGAAACTAATAAAAAAAGTATCGGCACGCCAATGGTACGAAAAAAGTAATTTTTTTTTTTTTTTTTCGAACTGACTATGCTATTGACCTGGCAAGGTCTTTACAGCTTCACCGGACTACTAAGGCCGAGCGCTTAGGGCGCTCAGCCGATTTTGGTTTTGGGTAACATACACAAGGGTGCACGCACACCTCGGCTTGGGCTGTTTCCTGGAAAAAGACACGTCTGTCCTAGCTAACTATTCTAAGCTATTCATACATATATACATTTGTGAACCATACAATCGAAATTGCATGATTCACAAATGAATACGTGTATATCGGATTGAAACGAACTTAAACTATTCGATTCAGTTCGATAGGGGAAAAAAAAAACAAAACCCTCCCACCATGTGTATATATGTGCACGTGTGTGAGAGAGATGATCTCATATGTCTGTTCAAGTGATGTAGGTGAGTCACTGTATCGCGAAAATAATATCAAGAGGGCTCCGCGCGGGGACGACCTAGGCTCGAGATATTATTGAGAACCGCGAAGTGTGCGGGAGCTAATAGGGATCGATTACAAAAGCGTGGGCGCAACACGCATTTTATAAGATTGAATTTAAATTTACTAACGGTGACGGCACCGAAGTCTAAAAATAGACATAACAAAAATTATTATTATTGTTTGACGGTTATTTTTAGGGGAAGATAGACGTAAATACGCGATTTACTCTATCTTATTTGAGTTATTTATTTTTTAACAGCTGCGCGCGCGAGCCGTTGTAGTGTAGCCGCGATGGCTGGAAATCTATGGATTGCCGTGACGGCACCTAGTAGCGGATTACGAGAGCACTCTTCGTACGCCGAGATCTCCGAGATCTCGTGGAAAATGAGTAGTTGACCTGCGTAGTCAATACTCGATAGGGAAAAGGAGTACGAAAAAAGTAACTATTTCCATATTTGTATGACTTACTTACTATATTACATACGGCTATACACCTAGCCTCTACGTGCATACATGCACACCACCACATATTATTATTGAGAATTTATTAATGCTCGTCAGTGGCTTCTCACTAAAAACAAAAAAAAATGCATAGTAAAGGTTTACGGTGATGAAACTTGCATTATGCTCATATTTTTTTTATGTTCTACTGGTACGCGCTTGGCCACAATCTCACCTGATGGTAAGTGACGATGAGGCCGACGATGTATCGTGCTTACCCACTAGATGCCTGTTCACTCTACTCTTGAAGACTCCCAAGTTATAAGATGACGGGAAGACAGACGCCGGGAGTGAATTCCACTCCTTAGCCGTACGTATAATGAATGTGGAAGCAAATCGCTTCGTACGAATTACGGGAATATCAACCACTTAAGGGTGGAACCCTCACGGCTTCTAGTCGTCCTCTGATGGAATGGGGACGGTGGAATTATATTATGTAATTCCTGTGCTCCAAAGTGTAACCTGTAAAACAGAGATACAAGCCACTTTTCGTCGATAGTCTAAACTGAACATTCTTGAATCTTACAGCGCTTCATCACCGACAAGCCGACGAGCACGATGCTGAATGGAATCGAGAGCGGCCAGCTGATATTTGGCTGATCCATCCCATAAGTGACAGCAATATTCCACACATGAGCGTACTTGAGCTTGGTACAGGCTAAGAAGCTGTTCTGGTGTGAAATGTCGCTTAACTTTAAAGAGGATCCCAAGTTTCCTCGCAACTGTTCTTGCTTTATGTTCGATTGAGCGCCCGAAATTGAGATCCGATGTTAGCTGGATCCCAAGAAGCTTGAGGTTGTCAGTCACTTGAAACACCTTGAAAAGTAGGATTCAAGTTAAACGGACTTCGTTTTGTAGAGAAGAGACACGCCTGTGTCTTTTCAGCGTTAAATGTAACCAAGTTTGAATTACCCCAATCGGCAACAAACCTAAGGTTTTTATTCAAACGTTCGATCATGGCCTCTCTCTCAATTAGTTTCCATTTCTTTAATACATTTTTTAAAAAGCGCGTGCGGAGCCGCGGGTAACAGCTAGTTATTGATAATATCAATTCTAACCAAAAACAAAAGAAAATCGCATAGAAGATTTGCGGTGATGAAACTTGCATTATGCTCATATTTGAGTAGTGACATTCTAAAATGCGCTAAACTCAATTTTAGCCGTTCCTAGTAATTTAAGTTATTTTTCAAGATCTTATAATTTTGTACATATAAGATATATAGAATAGAATATATAGCTGTGGAACAATCTCCCGGTCAGTGTGTTTCCTCCTTCCTATGACATGGGGTCCTTCAAGCGCAACGTGAAGAGATACTTACGCAGGCCGGCATGACAGCGGCGACCGGCGATGGATAGTATGTCTCTCGGTGGTCACCATTGTTTTTGGATTGTACTGTGCACCATCAGGTACAGTTCAGTCACTTTGCCGAGCTACAATAAAAAAAAATAGATCATAAAAAAAACAAACTAAAAACCTTATGGACGGCAAAATTTGAATTTCCTACCCGTTGTATAAAAACTGGAAATCTGTAGAAAATTAAACTTGTTATATGAACGTTTAAAATTTGATTTAGCTCATTTTTTAATGTAACGATACAGTTGTAAGCTTATTTCTAACATAAAGAATATTATTTAACAAAATACTAATTTTTTTTACATAAATCTCTAAAGCTTTACTAATTCTTTTAACTTTTTAGAGTTTAAACGTCAAAGAAAGTTCAGGTATTAATTAATATATTCAGATAAAAATAGACATCCTTTAAAAACAACAAGCGACTGTTTAACATAAATGGCTCTCGCTACGAAAACGTAACACTATCTCGGAGTACTTCCTATCAGCTATGTTCTCGAGCAACAGCAATTATGAATTGCAACATATAACGAGCCCCACAAAAGATTTAGCAACAACATTCATCTAACGTAACCGCTGTACTAGATTTTTCTATCTGGTCTTGTTTATTCTTATGTAATGGTGTAATTCTTAGCCTTCTGTTTACTACCCTATCGATTATTTATGCACTGTAAATAAATTTGAATAATTAACATATAATGTCAAAATTGGCTTCATGATGAGCTTGGGATGGTTTCTGTGATTTGAAGTTTTTTTTTTCTTTATTTATAATTGATGTTTGGTCACAAGTTGACCGTGTCACCCCAGTGATTAACAAGAAAATAAAAACTTCAATAACATATTTCAATAAAACAGTCAATAATCTACTGGTTTTTCAAACCACATTTACCCAGCCTGTAAAGCATTCTTGCTTCGTCGGATGTCGGGAAAGCAAGAGTGGATTTACATAAACCCACATATCTTAATGAGTCATTCATTTTATTCTCTAGTGCTACTACTCTTGGGGCATGGTTACGTCTGCATTCAGTCATAATGTGGTATACATCTTCTACAAAATTGCATGTCACAATTTGGTGATGACTTCAATTTTATTAAATATAAAAAGCTATTCAGTATTATGTGCCCTGAACGGAGTCGAAAAGCAATACTTAGTTCAGTTCGACTGATTTTAATTTTGTTAAACCAGGTATAATGCAGTAAGGTAGGTTGTAAGATTTTGTACCATATACCTTTGTTAAGTGATCGCTCATCGATGTATTCCTTCTACATTTTACGACAATATTTTCTTATAAGATAAAGATGATAGTAAGGTATATAATTCAATGGTATACCATTGGTAAGAGCGTCTCTAGCTAATTGATCCGCTTTCTCATTTCACGTCAAACCTATATGAGATGGTATACACTGTAAAATGACGTTTTTATTTTTTGAATTCAAATCGTCCATTAACTTTATAATTTTGTACGCTATCGGTGTTTCTCGAAATCGCGAGGTACACCCAGCTGCGTGTTGGAGTGCACTCTTTGGATCCGTAAAGATAACATAATCCCTATCTTCTAAAGAGTCAATATAAGCTATTGCTTCAGGATTTGATGTTGAAACTTAGATAAGATGGATTTAATAAAAGACCAACAGAATTTAAATACTAGTAAAAGCAGTCTGTTTGTCATTCCATGTTTCAGGCTCACTAAAACCAAAAACAGGTTTTTAGATAATAGTGCTAGGTTTTAGAACAAATTCCCAAAGCATATTACCGATTCCTCGAATAGTGAGTTCAAGCACCATGTCAAGCGGGTTTTAATATCTAAAGGCTATTATAGGATTATTATTTATATGTATAATGTTCCTCGAGCTATAACGCTAAAGGTTTCTATTGACTCCCGGTAAACTTGAGTTAGGCCATCAATATCTCCGTAATGATAAATAATCCCTTAATCCATCCATATAAATGAAATGACAGAGATCTGTCTTGGTATGGATGAGTTGGGTAAGTGGTGTGTCATGCATACTCCGGACAACACAGAGGAAGTCGCGGGTATCAGCTAGTATAAACTAAAATTATAGTCATAAAGTGAAGTAAATTTTATTTTTTGTAGTCCGGTGAAGCTGTGAAGACCCTGCAGGGTCAATAGCGTAGTCAGTTCGAGGAAAAAAAAAAATATTTCTAATACAATGGCAGCTAAACACATGCTATTCCGTAACACTTCTGCTCACAACTGTGGCATTTTGCATTTAATATAATAGTTCTACGCATTGAACATTGGGGTTATAAACGTCGGTTTTAGTAAATGTTATATTGAAACCTACAGTTCCAGCTAAATACACTCCTTAATTACGAAAAACTTATCAAACTACAATCTAAAGGCCTTCATACAAGTGTTGAATTTCGCGCCTTATTTGCGTAAAGGCCTTTCGTCTATCCAAAACATTAGATTTTATTAGCCTCGATAGCTTTCGTACGAGTAGCCGCCTGTGCATTACATTCTTCAATAGTCTATAGAAACGTTCCGTTTATATGGTTTATAAAGTAATTGTTACTGATTACTATACACTCGTAAGGGTCATAAAAGTCAAAACACTATTTCCCACTTGGTCATGGAATTTAAAAATACCTATTTTACTATCAATAATAACACATTAAAACAGTTTTTTTTTAATTATCATTCTTACAAATTTTTTCAAAGTTCTTTTCATTAAATTTTTCGTTGACATAATTATTTTAACAAAACGGAAAACTTATAATATCGCGACACTTATAAATACGAGTTTTACCGTAGCATTAGCACTGCGGAAACAGGTTGAAATATTAATAATGTGTATAGGGAAGCTTCTGTAAAAGAAAGCACTGTACGTTTTTGGTTCTAACATTTTCGTTCTGGAAATGTTGACCTACTGAACAAACCTGTACGATACTTCGATAGATTAAATATGTAATTTCATGTTTTTTTCCATTTACTTTTTTCATATAAAAAACGCTAATGTCAATATATATTAAAGTATCACAAAATAATGCCGAAAACAAAAAATCCCATCTCCCTAGTGAATAAATCTTATTCTCTTAAAAATTTATCAGAATACTGAGTTTCACTTCTACCGCGTATGAACCACATACCTTTTTTATTAAACTTTACGTTTTATATAAACACAAAGCACACTTTATACATAGAGAGATCCATAACACAAGTTCCATCATGAGATGAAAGTATATGCCTTTCTCAATCCACGCGATCATGCCTTCAACCCAGAACCCAAAACAAACCTAAGCTTAAGAGTATTTAAAATGATTATGTATCGTTATCATTTAATCAATATAACCTTTTCGTATAAGATTGTTGACGTTTAGATCTCAATTTAATAAATAATATCGAGACGCCAACTTTTTGTAGGTCATGCACGTGAACGTCAACAAAAAAGAAAATGTGACATCTCATTCATCTGTTTATCATCGAACGATCGAGACGGTTTTGTTATGTCTTGTCTTGTCTTAATACTAAGAAAACTCTGAAACCACGAATCCTGAAAAAGAAACTTGAGAATGCAGTCCTCAAGAATAGTCTAAAGTTGTCTAGTTTTCTGTTACATAAAAATGGCAATATAGCAAGCAAACCATACTCTTGAAGAACTTCGTTTTTAACAGGAACGGTGGTGCCGCTCAAACAGACACTATAAATAACCTACCAACGCTAAAGCGTACAGAAAAATTGTAAGACTAAAAAATCCCATAAAACTTCATAACCATACGATAATAATCATAAGTACAATGGTAGAACCAAATAATCCTAAGGAGGGTTGATGTCAGGCAGGTCCGATCCGGCCGATCGTAAGAATTAAGCCAAATCATATACCACAACATGACAAAGGAGGTGTTGTACCGACCCTACTTATATGGGATACGGGTAAGAAGAAGAAGATCGAGACAAGAATATACATTCATCATTAGTGGAAGCTCAGCGACCAGCTTTAACACAGAGGAGATCACGAGGTACGTGAATTGTAATTTTACTTTTGTTAGCTGGATCTGAACGAAAACTTTAAAGGTTCTCGAAGACTCTTCGGGGTCCCCCAGAGTAGCAGAAAGCCACCATAAGGCATTTCGGCGATGAGCATGCTACAGATTATATACTCAATAGATTTCTTCTAAAGTTACCTGGCAATATTATCAGTTTTCTAGTACACTCTGATTTAGTGGTCGATGGCAAGACTAAAACATTTTTACTAAAATACAGCAGGTCTAGATAGAGATTAAAGATTCCACGCCATTCGGATTTACAGCTTTTAGGACGAGTGATTTAATTTCCGAGTTGTATTTCAGTGTTCAGTGTACCTACCACAAAAATTCTTTTCTGTGGGTGTTTTGTCACTATCATGCATTATAAAGTATTCATTGTTATATAAATAATATTTGTGTTACAGAATGGCCTCCAGTAAAATATTGCAATTGCCAAAGTGACATACGGCGGATGTAACGTTGCCCGAACATTTCGTCATAATTCTCATGAGCTTCGCAATGCTTTTTCTCATTTGTAACAATAATATACATTTCAAGTATCTTTACTAAAAAATGAAATAGAAGTATATGTATAACTTATAGCTTCTGCCCGCGACTTCGTCCGCGTGGAATAGTTTGGGCTAACACGCAGCGGAAGGTTTCAAAAGGAAACATTGGTGATCCGTCCCTATTGGTTTTAGCGTGATGATATATAGGCCGTAGCCTTCCTCGATAAATGAACTACGCAACACTGAATTCAACTGAAGAATTTTTCAAATCGGACAAGTAGTTCCTGAGATTAGCGCGTTCAAGCAAATTAGCTAAAGATTACTACCCCTCTCGTACTTAATTCGAGCCGTCATTCAAATTACAATAACCTATGACACAAATAACATGATTTCTATTGGTAAAATAATTTACAATAATTTGCAAAATCGATTTAGTAGTTCCAGAGATTAGCCCTTACAACCTCACAAACTCACAAATTCACAATCTCAAAAACTTTACCTCTTTATAATATTAGTATATAGATGAAATAATATAAAAACCAATTCTATTACTTATTCTTAGACACCTGCAACTATTTTTATCACGATCGATAAAGTACAGACACGTTAGATTTACATTCTTATTATATATATAGATTTAAGTCACGTATCCTAAAACTATTGATTGTATAATATTCACATTATACGTAAGCTATAATCATTTTATGTTATTTTAGTATTATGTTTAATTTTGTTATTTTAAATATTGTTATTCGAAATATAGTATACGCAAAATGCTTCTAAAAAGCCTACAAAAGTATGGCGGCTATAGTATTTGTATAAATCTCCCTTATAAAAAGATAAAAATAAATGCAGATATATATTGAACAATGTTAGTAATATTTTATACATCATCATCATCATACGCAAAATGCTTCTAAAAAGCCTACAAAAGTATGGCGGCTATAGTATTTGTATAAATCTCCCTTATAAAAAGATAAAAATAAATGCAGATATATATTGAACAATGTTAGTAATATTTTATACATCATCATCATTACCCTTATCCCACTTAATTAGGGTCGGCACAACATGTTTTCTTTTTCCACTTTCTCCTGTCAAATGTCATCTCAGTATTCACACCTTTTACGCACATATCATTTTTCACACAGTCCAACCATACCTTTTTCGGTCTTCCTCTACTCGTATAACGACAATTCAGGAATGAACATTATCCAAATATAAAGTCAAAACCAGAAGGTAATAAATAGGCATAATTTTATCAACTACTTTAGCAGAGCAAAACAGTAATATAGGCATTCAGGATAAATCAGTTTCCTAAATACTTTCAACTGGGTATTAAAATAATAAATATTAACAACGCGAGCATCCACCTCAGGTTCGTTGTATTCAGAATGTAGGTCAGTGACTCCGTGAGCACCTCATGACTTATAGATGACATAATAGTGAAGTAATCCGCTTAGTACTTGCCTTGTACGGTCGAGCTTTCCCATACATTTAAAGATCGCAGCTGGTTCATTCTACAAATAAAACTATTTTCTTTTTAATTTATTTTACACTGTTTATTCCGATTATATAAATTACCACCGTTCGCGATATTCGTATGCATTAATTGTAATATAATAATGTAGTACCATAAGTTATAATATAAATGAGAATGTGAATTTGTATTATTTGTTTGTTAGGTTTTTACGTATTAACCATTCAATCGATCATTTGCATTTTGCATACACACTGGACTCGTAAGATGTACAGAACCTTTTTTGTATACCTTTATGCCCTCAATAAAGTACCTTTCTTCCAGAAATGAGTCCGCTTCCTGAAGGATATATTAAATCTATATTTAAAATGAGCAAAGCTCTAAGTAAAAGCTAGCATTATATAAACATCAGTCTGAACATAGCTCTTTCTGAGTGAAAGAAATTTTAGAAACGGATTTATAATTCCCAAGATTAACATCATACACATATTAACAAAATTTACCATTTTATAATATTAACTAGCGGGCACGGCGGACGTTGTCCCGCCTTAATAATAAAAAAACCTTGAAGTTAGAAATATACTGTCGCTGACTTTTTTATAGGCATTATCAAGCTCTACAACTTTTCTCTAGAACTCAATCATATATTTCTCATCGTTAAGGCAGCGTTCGTAAGAAACCTTTTTGTTCGACCGTTTTTTTTCCGACTTACTTTGCAAATCCGACTACCACAAAAAAGTATTTTCATTTTTCGGGTTAATATATTCTATGACACAAATAACATGATTTCTATTGGTAAAATAATTTACAATAATTTGCAAAATCGATTTAGTAGTTCCAGAGATTAGCCCTTACAACCTCACAAACTCACAAATTCACAATCTCAAAAACTTTACCTCTTTATAATATTAGTATATAGATGAAATAATATAAAAACCGATCATATATCAAAATATGTCTTTTTATAGACGACTACCACAAACTCACAAATTCACAATCTCAAAAACTTTACCTCTTTATAATATTAGTATATAGATGAAATAATATAAAAACCGATCATATATCAAAATATGTCTTTTTATAGACGACTACATGTACATTTTGTTATATTTGACTAATAGGTTTAGGTCTGTGTAGCGCCTACGAAGAAATAGTGACATGTATGTAATAAGTAATTTTAATAAAACTTTATAAATATATATGTAAAAATATATAAAAATAGAGGCAGCGGCCCGTGATAAATTTATTCATCACTCATTCATTCACAATTCATTAGACGGGGTCCTAGAAACTAGATTTTTATAACTAATACATCTTGAAAGAATATGCTTCTCATATACTACATTTCATAAAAATTGGTTAAGCTGTTTACTTATTAGTTCCGAACATACAGACGGTCTGACATAGTTTTTTAACGTGGTGAACAGTGGCCTTTAATAAGGATACCCATTACAAAATTTTGTTGAAAAATTTGTACAGACAAAACTAACATATGCAGCTGTTTTCTCTTATCTTTTGTGCATGTCTGAGTGCTTTCTCTTTCTTAACAACATAAGTTTGTAGCGTTATCTCTTTTACTCTTACTTGCATTATGGTCAAACGTTTTGAAATGGAAAATTTATATTTATCTCATTTTAGGTTTTCATTATTTGTTATCTACTTCATTCATATTACATTAATAAGCACTTTATTGCTAAAATTATTAATTGCTAGCGTTTACTCGCGACTCTTGATAATGTAATTGTGATCTTCTTTATACGATACCTATTTTTAATTTAGGTAACTTTGTATTAAAAAAGTCGACGCTAAGCACCTGTCTGTTTGTTTTAGACAAGTTGAGAAATAGCTTTATTACAATGGTGACTCAACCACGAAACGTTCGTCGATATTACTTGCCGCTAAAATATCAATTTATTCATAATACGCAATTAAAATTTCTCATTGTTCAATTTTTAATTAAGTAGCAGACAGAGCTCTTTTATACTATTTATATACCTTTAAAGCGTATTTCCAAAATATTAAACTAACATAAGTAAAAGCTATGACGATGAGTAAAGATTTTACTCATCTTAAATCAATAAATCTCAGCAGATATCTTGCTAGCTAGCAATATTATCACATATACTCTACTTACATTCGTTTTTTTTAATCTAGTCTTGTGACATTGCTTGTGGGAACTGCAAAAATTCGGAACTGATATAATAAACATTTTACTTCGAAAGGTATAGCCAACATATTTATCCTCCTTGTCATTTATAGAAACGACAATTCAGGAATGAACATTATCCAAATATAAAGTCAAAACCAGAAGATAACAAATAGGCATAATTTTATCAACTACTTTAGCAGAGCAAAACATTAATATAGGCATCCAGGATAAATCAGTTTCCTAAATACTTTCAACTGGGTATTAAAATAGTAAATATTAACAACGCGAGCATCCACCTCAGGTTCGTTGTATTCAGAATGTAGGTCAGTGACTCCGTGAGCACCTCATGACTTATAGATGACATAATAGTGAAGTAATCCGCTTAGTACTTGCCTTGTACGGTCGAGCTTTCCCATACATTTAAAGATCGCAGCTGGTTCATTCTACAAATAAAACTATTTTCTTTTTAATTTATTTTACACTGTTTATTCCGATTATATAAATTACCACCGTTCGCGATATTCGTATGCATTAATTGTAATATAATAATGTAGTACCATAAGTTATAATATAAATGAGAATGTGAATTTGTATTATTTGTTTGTTAGGTTTTTACGTATTAACCATTCAATCGATCATTTGCATTTTGCATACACACTGGACTCGTAAGATGTACAGAACCTTTTTTGTATACCTTTATGCCCTCAATAAAGTACCTTTCTTCCAGAAATGAGTCCGCTTCCTGAAGGATATATTAAATCTATATTTAAAATGAGCAAAGCTCTAAGTAAAAGCTAGCATTATATAAACATCAGTCTGAACATAGCTCTTTCTGAGTGAAAGAAATTTTAGAAACGGATTTATAATTCCCAAGATTAACATCATACACATATTAACAAAATTTACCATTTTATAATATTAACTAGCGGGCACGGCGGACGTTGTCCCGCCTTAATAATAAAAAAACCTTGAAGTTAGAAATATACTGTCGCTGACTTTTTTATAGGCATTATCAAGCTCTACAACTTTTCTCTAGAACTCAATCATATATTTCTCATCGTTAAGGCAGCGTTCGTAAGAAACCTTTTTGTTCGACCGTTTTTTTTCCGACTTACTTTGCAAATCCGACTACCACAAAAAAGTATTTTCATTTTTCGGGTTAATATATTCTATGACACAAATAACATGATTTCTATTGGTAAAATAATTTACAATAATTTGCAAAATCGATTTAGTAGTTCCAGAGATTAGCCCTTACAACCTCACAAACTCACAAATTCACAATCTCAAAAACTTTACCTCTTTATAATATTAGTATATAGATGAAATAATATAAAAACCGATCATATATCAAAATATGTCTTTTTATAGACGACTACATGTACATTTTGTTATATTTGACTAATAGGTTTAGGTCTGTGTAGCGCCTACGAAGAAATAGTGACATGTATGTAATAAGTAATTTTAATAAAACTTTATAAATATATATGTAAAAATATATAAAAATAGAGGCAGCGGCCCGTGATAAATTTATTCATCACTCATTCATTCACAATTCATTAGACGGGGTCCTAGAAACTAGATTTTTATAACTAATACATCTTGAAAGAATATGCTTCTCATATACTACATTTCATAAAAATTGGTTAAGCTGTTTACTTATTAGTTCCGGACATACAGACGGTCTGACATAGTTTTTTAACGTGGTGAACAGTGGCCTTTAAGAAGGATACCCATTACAAAATTTTGTTGAAAAATTTGTGCAGACAAAACTAACATATGTAGCTGTTTTCTCTTATCTTTTGTGTATGTCTGAGTGCTTTCTCTTTCTTTACAACATAAGTTTGTAGTGTCACCTCTTTTACTCTTACTTGTATTATGGTCAAACGTTTTGAAATGGCAAATTTATATTTATCTCATTTTAGGTTTTCATTAATTTTTATCTACTTCATTCATATTACATTAATAAGCCCTTTATTGCTAAAATTATTAATTGCTAGCGTTTACTCGCGACTCTTGATAATGTATATGTGATCTTCTTTATACGATACCTATTTTTAATTTAGGTAACTTTGTATTAAAAAAAGTCGACGCTAAACACCTGTCTGTTTGTTTTAGACAAGTTGAGAAATAGCTTTATTACAATGGTGACTCAACCACGAAACGTTCGTCGATATTACTTGCCGCTAAAATATCAATTTATTCATAATACGCAATTAAAATTTCTCATTGTTCAATTTTTAATTAAGTAGCAGACAGAGCTCTTTTATATTAATTATATACCTTTAAAGCGTATTTCCCACTACGTACGAGGTATGCGTTTTCTACAGGCCTTTCAAGTTAACGTAAAAATGATAATATCGTTAGTAGGATAAATTTGATTCTTAGTTGTTGGTTTACTTAAATTATCTGTACTAACACACTGATATAGAGCATATTAAACAGAAACTCTTTTTGGGAGGGCTTTGAAATTCTGGTCGGTAACCTTTTGTTGTGACAAAAGGTGGTGGGGTTAAACACTGTGCCGGATAGTGTTGGAAGCACCGGTTCTTGTGCTGTCACCGAAGTTAAGCAGCGTCGGGCGCGGTCAGTACTTGGATCGGTGACCACCTGGTAACACCACGTGAAGTTGGTTTTTTCCCTGTAATGCGAAAAATTCACTTATACCATGTTCCTTTACGACACATCCTGATTTCTACCTAAAACTATTAATTCCTTTGAATAACATTTATATTATTGAAATTTCATAACCTCTATGAGTGAACGAGCAGAGCACCATTTATATAAAAAAGCAACAGATAATTACAAAATAAATCTCAGTAACGTTTTTTTTATAATAATGATGAATACTATTATGAAAGTTCTAATATAATTTGTCAGTAAAAAAACATTAAATAGGTTATCAGGGTCTTTTGGTCAGCTTATTTGAAATCAGATACGGGTGTCACTAGTGAACACTGTTGTCTGTACAAGATCGATGTTCAGACTACAATATATTGCAGATTTTGCAATACTGTGAATACAATTCGAAAGCACCTCATGTGTATATGTTATCCACCGAAACCTAAACGAAAACTGATTGTGAACAAGAACATATTGCTCCCCAAAGAGGTATAATCGCTATGTGCCAAAGAGGTCCTGCACTGTATAAAGACTTGGCAATTAACTTTATTACTTTACAATATATTTTATTGGTGAGAAAGGACCGTTGGATCATGTATAGCAACTTTTAGAGAAATTGGTATAGAGCATACTTCTAGTTGGATAACTCAAAGTATAGTAGTTAATTTCAACATCGTAGAGAGAAAATGAAATTGACACATTTGTACATTATAACTTGGAATTTCTCGCGAATTCGCGCACGTTTTCTATGCAGTAATTATTTTAGAACTATACGTATATATAGAAGAATAACGAACTGAAGGAAAATGGCAGATTTTTATATAAACTTTTATTTCCTATTTCCACCACCTTAGAGGGTCGATTTTTTTAGAAATCCTTCCTTAGTTCTACAGTATAAAAGGAACTCGTTTGCAAATTTTCATTGCCATAACCCCTATAGTTTGGGATGTGGATTAATATGTTAGTCAGGCAGTTATTTTTCTATATGTATATATAGATAATCATCTGCGTTTGGTAAATATTACTACAGTATACCTGAGTTATTATTATTATCTAGTATTCCAGTATCGAGGTGCAAAATAAGTAGTCCGTGATATATATTTTTAATGTTTCCTCGCGTAAAAGTGACAACCTATCACAGAAGTATACGTTTAGATATCTTTATAACTGTGAAAGAAAACGACAATTGGAGATATTATTATAAACCGAGTTCTAGCGAAAGGTACTTTGCGCAAATTTCCAATGTTTATAAGGCGGTAAATTCTATATAAAATTTAGAGTTTATATTTTCTTTACTTCTGGAGGGCTTACGGAAATTCAAATATTTAATAAATGGTAACCACAAAAATGTAAAGAAATGCAGCTGACATTGCCAAAAAAGAGGATTTTTATGGATTAAAAATTACATTGTAAAATAAGTCTACTTATGTATGACTTGTATGATTTGCGTTATACAATTGTTATTTAACAAAATACTTGTTTAAAATACGTATTTTTTTATTTAAACATTCTAGTGATTTAAAAAAAATATTCTTCTTTCACAATGATTTGATTAACATATTCCAATTTAAAAAAAAGTTATTGACTTTAAAGAATTAAGAGACAGACTATTGAATCTATCTATATACTACAGAATCTGTCACAATCACCAAAGAGTACGAAATGTCTAAATTTTACTGTATCCTGCATAAGTAAAATAACCGGCAGAACGACAACAGTGGTCAGTGCCTTTCAACTTGCAGTGAAACGTGCACGCGGAGAAATAGTGAGATTTACTTTGAAGTTTTTAGTGGGAATTCTGAGGTCAGTTTCTTTCTTAAATAAATTAAATATGCACAAATAAAAACACAAAGCTATGCGATAGTTCTCTTTATATACTGTATGATAAACCTCTTTATAAAGTAGTCGAATATTGATTACTATTTCTTGAATAAATTATTGTATGTTAAGTAATAAATTATTGTATGTTTATGTGTAATGCTGGCTGGTGTCCGGACTTACGTTCTTATCAAAAAGGTTTTATTATATGTATATTTTGTATATTAATCGTTGCCTGTTGTTTCTATTATAGTAACTCTATCATACTAAATAGTTTCTGTTACCTCTAATAAATTATGTCAGCTTAGATATGTAGCCAAGATAATATTCTCAAAAGTTCCCTATCTGTCAGTGAAATGCTCATCAAATCGGTTTAGGCCGGGCAAAACACTGTAACTTTAATTTTATATTTATATTGATTAAATAGCTGGCACCCTGTTTATAGTCACGAAAATGTGTTGTTCCTCGGAAACGTATTATTTAATCAGGATAACAATTTTTTACTGAAATCTACTTAATAATCAACTACTTAACTAATCAATCTATCAAATCTGATCCAACACCCTCCATAAAAACACGTATTACCTTCTCGTACCTTACCATATCTTGGTATCATATAAGTACTTCATCTATCCACGTATAAATTTTACCGTTAATTGTATAGCATTAATGTAAGAGTATAATGCAACCTTTGAATGTGACCATTACACCTGTATTAAGAATGAATGAGTACTATATATTTTGTGGATATGAAACCAATTTTTAAGAGATTAAAATTGTACCGAAACCACCTTTTTCCAAACTTCTTCTTATCTAAATAAATAACAAATATTAGGAATGTATTCCTAAGGAAAAAACGTAGGAAACACTGTTTCATTTTTTTTGGTATATGATGTATTCGGTTTATAAATTTTAAAGATTTTATGATGTTTTCTTTCTGTAAAAATATATTTAATAATTATTCAGTTGGAAAAAGTTCAAAATATGTAGGAAAATTCGTCATTAGAATAATAAGATACGTAAGTTATTTTTATTTTTTTAGACTTTGTATCTTGAATATGCTTTGAATTTGTATTGTATTATAATTATGTTTGTTCGGATCGTTTTATTTTTCTAAAACAGAAGACTATTTTTATACTTTTTATGCCTATAATATATATGTATTATTGTTATTTCGTTCCCACGATAATATCTTATGTTTTATGTTGATTTATTTCCGCATATTATATTCTTTTAATATAATTATGTAAGACGGAAACATGCAAACCGAATTATATTAAGTAGCCACAATAGTCAATAACTATACACAGCCAACTTGAAATAAGATAGCCTTCCCGAGGTCAGTCTGACAATCAACTGCTAAGAAGTGGTAACATCGTGTCATTTTATGTGGGCCATCAATACCTTTCAAATCGATATAGCTTCGTTTTATTTATAACGTTTTTCAATTCAATTGTATATTTATAATTACTACTTAGCTCGTAAAAGTTTAATAACGTACATTAAAATTGTTTTAGTATTTTAAGTGATGATCGTTGAAATAGCAATTCCAAATCCTATTTTTGTTTATTTCATGTTATATATAGAGATATATAATATAAATGAGTACGATAAATTTTTTTATAGTGAAAGATACCTTATGGAAGAAATACACTTATACCAAATTGGAAACGTACGGGCGATAAATATTTTTGTTTTAAATAAAAACACTGTATAAATTATTATCCGGTTATAGATGAAAAGAGCAAATTTAAATTATTGCTGGTAAAATGGTCAAGCAGTCAGGGTGTCAAGCAGAAATTTCACTGGTCAAAATCCATTGGTCTGGCCACCAATTAACATTTTTTTTATTATCTATAAAAATATATGAATGACTTTTAAACCGTATAAAGGAAATTACGTGACCGTACCTTATTTAAAAAAAAATTACTTTCACAATAAGCTGAACATTTGTTCTGCTACTTCGGGGGGCAATCCAGTTTTTGTCATATAACCTTAAACATAACATTAAGAACAAGCATATCGGAATAAGTTTGAAAATAGCACCATTGAGAGAGACGTCGATGAGTAATATAGGTTAGCATACATAGTACGGGCATGTTATAAGGAGAGATGAAAGGCATGTAACTAGAAAAGTTTTGAGTATGAAGATGGGCGGATATATGAGTAGAGGATCACCGAAATTATGGGAATAGATCGTTTTTTTTTTTTTTTTTCGAACTGACTATGCTATTGACCTGGCAAGGTCTTTACAGCTTCACCGGACTACTAAGGCCGAGCGCTTAGGGCACTCAGCCGATTTTGGTTTTGGGTAACATACACAAGGATGCACGCACACCTCGGCTTGGGCTGTTTCCTGGAAAAAGACACGTCTGTCCTAGCTAACTATTCTAAGCTATTCATACATATATACATTTGTGAACCATACAATCGAAATTGCATGATTCACAAATGAATACGTGTATATCGGATTGAAACGAACTTAAACTATTCGATTCAGTTCGATGAGGGAAAAAAAAACAAAACCCTCCCACCATGTGTATATATGTGCACGTGTGTGAGAGAGATGATCTCATATGTCTGTTCAAGTGATGTAGGTGAGTCACTGTATCGCGAAAATAATATCAAGAGGGCTCCGCGCGGGGACGACCTAGGCTCGAGATATTATTGAGAACCGCGAAGTGTGCGGGAGCTAATAGGGATCGATTACAAAAGCGTGGGCGCAACACGCATTTTATAAGATTGAATTTAAATTTACTAACGGTGACGGCACCGAAGTCTAAAAATAGACATAACAAAAATTATTATTATTGTTTGACGGTTATTTTTAGGGGAAGATAGACGTAAATACGCGATTTACTCTATCTTATTTGAGTTATTTATTTTTTAACAGCTGCGCGCGCGAGCCGTTGTAGTGTAGCCGCGATGGCTGGAAATCTATGGATTGCCGTGACGGCACCTAGTAGCGGATTACGAGAGCACTCTTCGTACGCCGAGATCTCCGAGATCTCGTGGAAAATGAGTAGTTGACCTGCGTAGTCAATACTCGATAGGGAAAAGGAGTATGCGGGGTCATCCTGTGAAGGATTAGCCGCCGGAGGTTTGGGAGTGTGCTGGGACGCGGGTTTAGGAGCCCACGGGGCCTGAGGGGCCCGGTAGGGGCGGGGGGGCGCACTAGTCGCGGGTACGGACGCTGCCGGTGCACGAGACGTGCCCGGCAGGTTCGGGAAGGCCTCTCGAGACATGAGAGGCGGAGGTCGAGGACGGGCGGGGGCAGCGGCCGTCTTAGACGGCGACGCCTGCCTGGGGTATCGAGGGCGCTTTGTGCGCGGGGCGCGGGGACATCCGCGATAATTCGCGGTATGGCCCACGCCGCGGCACAGAACACAGCTCGGAGGGTCGGAGGCGTCTTTCGTGCGAGAACACTCCCTAGTGGAGTGGTCGCCGAGGCACTTAACGCACCTGGGCTTCAGGCGACAGTTTCGTGCGGAGTGTCCGTACACCTGGCAGTTGTGACACTGCGAGGGCACAGACGTTTTGCGCGGCGGCTCGACTATGACGCCGGAGAGGCCGCAAAGGGATGTAAGATTAAAAATCGCTTTCCCCTGAGGGGTGCGATCGAGGACAACGAGAACCATATCATATGGAGCCCTGGTGCGCGGAGAGCGCATACGATGAACCTCGCGAACAGGAATCTTCTGTTCCTTGAGGTCGTCTGAAATGTCGTCAGTCGGGAGTTCTGAGGGGACTCTACGGATCACAACCCGTAGTTTACGCTCCTCTTCGAGAGAGTGCGTGAAATAGCCCCACTGGTTGTCCCGAAGGAAACGAGTGAGGTTGCGATGGGCGGTGGACGTGGCTACCTTCACCTGAATACCTACAGCGGTATTCACGGCGGAGGTGTAAGGGATACCTGCCGTTTCCAGCAGGCTAGAAATCTCAACCCAAGACGCTTTGTCTTGGATCGTAACGGGGGGCGGTTGGCGGGGCTTCTTGCCCGAAACTGCGGAACCCGCAGCCACGGGCGAGTCGGGTCTAGAGGGCGCTGGTGTCGCCTTTGGCACTTTCGCGCCATCGACGTTTGGGAATAGATCGTGTTAAAAGTGTTATATGTATAAAAGGTGCGAATACTCATATGATATCTGACAGAGTAGAACACCTTTAACAGCCTGCCGCATGGTGTCTTACGAGAGGCACTCCGGTACTTCGGAGTGCCCCGTACCTGTGGCGGCTGTTGAAGGCGTACGTCGAGGATAGGGAAGTCGCCTACGTGGACGGTGACGGGAGAATGATCCGACGGGCTACTCTACGAGGGGTTCCACAGGGTTCGGCCTTGGGGCCGTTTGTTGCCGCCGTTGGGGCGGCTATCCAAGGTTGAGTAGCTGGTACGATCGCTGCCGCCCCAACAAATGCGGTTTGTCGGTACACCGTGGGGTTTTAGTCCGTGTGACTCGGACATAACCCACTCTCTCCCCCGGGAGTGAGGGTATCCATAAAGGATTTCCCACTGTTAATAAAAATAAAAGGATAGAGTGGAAAAGGGAAACACGTTGTGCTATCCCACTTAGGTGGGATAAGGGTAAGAAGAAGATGAATCGCTCTCACAAAAAAGTTATTTCCGTTGTAAAATTTTAAGAATATTATATTTTGAAAGTACTTATAATATTTCTTTCATAATAAAATGGTCATAAACATAATGGTTAATAAAGTAAGAGTTACGCGAGACGGTAAAAGTGTAACTTTGATCAAGCGAAGATGCAGTTAAAGACTTAAGTTTTCCGTCCGAGTTGTTCCGCTAAGTTGCAATGGACCATGAAGACGATCTTGTAAATAAATACGTATCGCAAGATACTAAGGAAATATAAAACAATTAAGGCTAATTTGCAGCTTTATTTTAAAACGACATCTGTTATAGACAATAAATATATATTATCTGTTATATATAATAAGCTATTCCAAAAATCAAAATAAAGTAATATATAAAAACAAATACTGCCGTACTAACGAAGAAAATGAAAACAAATCTCTTCTATACAATACGACCATGTAATAAAATGAAATGGCAACTGAATGTCAATCTAACAATATTTTTCATGATCTCCCGTCGTACTCACATTTCTATATCGACGGGAGAAAGCGGAAATGTCGTAACTTGCATTTTGGGCTAAAACACTTTTTACCATATTCTTAATTCAAAAGTTATTGGCTTTTTAAATCCAAGTAGATCAGATGATGACCCTTCCAGTTACCGCCCAATAGCTCTCCTTAGCAACTGTTACAAATTATTAGAACGAGTGCTACTTTCGCGTATTACGAAGCTTATTAATAAGGTCGTACCTATAGAACAGGCCGGATTCAGATGTGGTAGGAGAGTTCCGATCGAACCGTCGACTCGAGCCTCAGTTCCAAGAAAAAGAACGCAGGTGCAGCGCACCTGTGAAGCGCAGGTGTGCCGGATCGAAACAAACAATAACTGACGTCACTAAATCACGAGTATTAAAATCGAACTTAGCGCGCGCAGCAAAACGGACAACCGCTCAAGTCGACGGTTCGATCGGAACTCCCGACATATGTCGACTTTTTTCATTAATACGAGTGTAACCATGGACAACAGCTAAATTTTTACATAGAATAATTGGATTAACAAATGTTTAAAATTAAAATTAATAAAAAAAAATATATATCCCTAAATAGAGACAGTATTGTAACATAGCGATAGATAGGAATAAATTGAATAGAAACATTAATCCGTGACAAAAAGGTTGTTTCTTTTTAACAACGCAATTAATAATAAAATATTAATTTATGTAAAGACTATAGTCGTATTTTATTTTTGATTCTTACATAGAAAATTTAATAGCGTCGACGTCATCGGAATGCCTTCAATAACGGTCGCCCTAAATTGCTTAATTGTAAGAATCAAACACATATAGTTCTTGAAATTAATTTCTATTAAATGAAATTGAATCCGGGAATATAGCAAGATGGTATGTATGTTAGGGAAATTCATGGTTTAATTTGGTAAGTAGTCAAACAGAACAAACTGCGCTGGTCTCTACAGACTCGGTAGACAAACATTGACCTAGGATATTCTGGGAGATAAGACGTGAAAACAACGGAATTGAATACTGGGAAGAGACGGGTCAGTTTGTATCGTTGATTACAGGTGTACCGCTAAAATGGGCTCTTTGTTTGTCCGAGTCATTATCATGTCCTGCGCTTTGAATTAGAATATAGATAGTAGAAACACCGTATGGTGGCTATGACTCGTACGATATATCGAATGATGGATAATCTATACAAATGAAATATTGTAGAGATCTATAGTGCGAGTTATTAGAATAAGAATAGAACATCATGAATGTAGGTGAAGGTACATAGAGAAATAAAATACATTGTACCTGTTTGTAAAATGTCTGTTAAGGTTCACAATTCGGCGAAATGAGAGACGAGTGAGGCTTCATTTTTTTTTAAACCGCAGGTGACCGTCTGCGAGAGCGGGACGGGCGCCTCCTGCCTCCGGCGCGGGTTTGAAAGCTCGTGACAGCCGTGACTGCGAGGATCGAGTGCACAAACTTCAATCCGACATAGTCTCGCGGCGGCTCCGAGCGTGGCCGATCGCATCGCGTCTCCGTATTCGCACAAGTTGTGCCGTCAAAACTTTACGTAAACATTTGTATATTTAATAGTCACGAATTAAAACTGTAGATAAATACTTATTAGAGCATTTAATGCCTTTTTAACAGCCTCTACTGTCGTTATAGTATATGAGTGCGTAGCTTGAGATTTACTTTTAGCCGGTGTTTAGAAGGAATAAGTTCGTATCTTCATTTTTGTGGAAAGCATCGAGATTCTGTGCCTGCGAGACGTGGATCCTGTTGCACCTTTGACAAGTGTAAGTAAATATAAATTTTCACAAAGTCTTTTGTTAGTTTTAAATTAAATGTAGTTACAACCTTACTGTACTCAATTACGATAGCTAGCATATACTATATTTTATCTTACTCGTGTATGTTTATTATTAATTTCAATATTGAGTTTGTCAATGCTACATGATAATTTGTAGGTAGGTGGTAATTCAAGTTAGTATTTCGTATGGCTGGGTAGCGTTCACGTGCAAAATGTAGACCGCGAGCTGAATAAATCTATGCGTACCATATCCGGGACGTTAACATGTACTCCCACAGAATGGCTACCGGTACTTTGTCATATAGCTCCACCAGCTTTGAGAAGGAATGAGGCCTTGCTGAGAGAGCTTATTAAAGTAAAGCAGAACATTAACCTACCTATGCATGGTGAGTTCTTCAATCCCCCATACCACAGACTAAAATCCCGACGACCAGCTTACAATACTGCTGCGGAAATAACTAATGGGGAATCCAGCATACTGAGCGAATGGCGAAAAACCTGGCAAGCGTCAAAGTAGGGCCAAACAAGATACGCCATCGACCCGTGTGTTAAATTAAATGGCTTCGATCTGCCCCGAGGTGACTGGTGCAAACTAAACAGATTGCGTACTGGACACGGGCGGTGTGCACAGTTTAAATACCGGTGTGGAAGGATTGACTCGCCACGCTGTGACTGCGGTGCGGATATCCAATCGTTAGCACACATCATACAACAATGCCCATTAAGAAAATATAATGGTTCTCCAGATGACCTGATCATTCTTACTGACGACGCCCTAAAATGGCTGAGAGAATTAAATCTCCATTTATAATAAAATAGAACGGATTACTCCATTTCAGCCATACGATTAAATAAAAATAAATATACTGTTAAGTATAGATTCTAACAATTAAGCACTCTTAAATAACTGACACAAGTTCTGACAGAGCTATCACACATTATCACGGTCACCAAAAGAAAAACTACCAGATGTTTTCATTTATTTTCAACGATATTATAATTTATCGTAAATAACTGTGCCCTTACTATTTATGTAACTATTATAACTTTTTTTAAATTATCTTATAACTTTTTCAAAAAATTTTCTCGATTCCAGAAGTACTTTAAGTGGTAGTATTTTAAAGAATACTAGTTGTCTCCACGACTTCGTCCCCATGGCATCTAATGTAAAAAACTAGTCACTAATCTAATCATCTGTATTAATAAGTCCATTTACTTATGTAATTTTCTCCTATACTTAAGTCGCTTCATCATTAAGATTTCACTAACTTAGGATAGGGTGAACCCATTTTAATGAAACCAAAACTAGATGTTACTCAAAGATATACTTTATTATTTTCTCGATGAGGTTTGCTGACTACCCCTCTATACCACTCCCCCACCACGGAAAGTCATAGTTACTAGTTTTGAGATTATGTCGCCTCCAAACAATCATTGGTAATTTTGTATATATTTACGCTAATGACATATGCCTGATAACGCAAGAAAAGGTTTTCTCTGATATGGAAGTTACCTTAACAAAAAACATGGAAATTCTGTCGCAATACTTCAAAACTTGGCGTTTGATACCTAACCTAAGTAAAACAGAAACATGCTGCTTCCATTTACACAATCAATCAGCCAAGCGTGAGTTGAAGGTTTCTTTCAATGGTACATATTTGCATCACAATCCTTACCCGAAGTATTAAGGTGTTATACTAGACCAATCACTTACATACAGAGAGCATCTTGTGGGGACCTCACTTAAGATACAATCTAGAAATAACGTGCTTTTAAGATTAATAGGAACTAGTTGGGGGGCAAATGCCGATGTTCTGAGAACTACAGCCTTGTCGTTGGTGTATCCCGTAGCTGAATATTGTTCTGCTGTATGGCTGGGTAGCGTTCACGTGCAAAATGTAGACCGCGAGCTGAATAAATCTATGCGTACCATACTTTGTCATATAGCTCCACCAGCTTTGAGATGGAATGAGGCCTTGCTGAGAGAGCTTATTAAAGTAAAGCAGAACATTAACCTACCTATGCATGGTGAGTTCTTCAATCCCCCATACCACAGACTAAAATCCCGACGACCAGCTTACAATACTGCTGCGGAAATAACTAATGGGGAATCCAGCATACTGAGCGAATGGCGAAAAACCTGGCAAGCGTCAAAGTAGGGCCAAACAAGATACGCCATCGACCCGTGTGTTAAATTAAATGGCTTCGATCTGCCCCGAGGTGACTGGTGCAAACTAAACAGATTGCGTACTGGACACGGGCGGTGTGCACAGTTTAAATACCGGTGTAGATGGATTGACTCGCCACGCTGTGACAGCGGTGCGGATATCCAATCGTTAGCACACATCATACAACAATGCCCATTAAGAAAATATAATGGTTCTCCAGATGACCTGATCATTCTTACTGACGACGCCCTAAAAACGAACGGATTACTCCATTTCAGCCATACGATTAAATAAATAAAAAACCATATTCTTGTATAAAAAAATACCACTTCGAGTGGTCTGGGTCTCGTTTTCCTACGATTAAATTTTTCATCAAAACGACCTTGACTTATGGCCTAGTGTTAGCACTACGCATAAAAAAATGTTGTAAGCAGGCCCTAGGGTAAAATATGCATTTTTTTTTTAAATAAAATAGATACTACTTTGTTTATGTGTCACAGAGACTGCTTGGAAATGCTTGCTATATAAGTGAATACCAATTTTCAACTTCCTATCTCTATAAATATATGAGTTATGAATTTCTGAAATAGTATTTTGGCTCTGGTGTATTGTTGGGGTTTTCAAGTTACGACAATTCCGCTTTCTTCCGTCTATATGTAGATTTTGTAATTATGCAATATTTGGGTATTTCATATTTCCATACTATTTTTCATACATTTTCCTGTATACAAACCTTGCCCTGGCAGTTGCCAAATACAACAAAAAAGAACAAAGTGTGACGTACAGACACGCGATAGAAGTGAATAGCAAGTTTTGAATAGCATAGATAAATTGTGATCGACACGTCGCCTGAACGCAGTACACGTAACCACAGCGAACGAAGAAGAAAGAAAGCGAGAAGTATGTTTCACTATTCTCCAATACCCGAAGGCGAGCGAGACACTACTCCCACTCAACGTGACACAGTGTTTATCCCCACCACTTTTGGTCACACAAAAATATTGCGGATCAGAATTTCAAAGCTCTCTTATGAGAAGTTTCACTTCAAAGGAATTATCTAAATAAGTGCAGCCATTCTGAAGTAATTTATTTTTATGTATATAGATATAAAGGTATACTATTATTAGTCGTTCTACACTGTAGCGTACAACCGGAGTAATGATCGATTAAGCTCTACGTGTAGGTACCTGGTGGCTACAACAGGTTTATTTTACGAGTTTATTGTGAAACACTGTAACATGTGCGAATATTACACAAAAACGAACACAGTTTACACACAGAACCTACTTGCCTGTTAAAATTACAAATAAAATTCTCTTCATATATAAATATTTTAACTTTGTAATACATATTTTGAAAGCTTTTACGATTTTGTAATATGAGTGGCAAGACCCTTAAGTGAGTTCTAATATAAATCGCTTATCCAATTATACTTCTGTTATTTAATCAACATTATAATTATTACCTAGGAAATATGTAATTATTCACAGACACATGTTTTTATTAAGCTACATAACATTTCTAAATATGCTAATATTAAATAATAATTTACATAATGTTATTTCTATCTTTCGTGATTTTACACCTTATATAACGCTACTTAAGAAAAACGTATAATTTACAGAATCTTACGTTTACAGAATTTATTTTCAAATTCTTAGTAGTTGTCGATTTTTTTTATTGTGTCAACTTTATATATCTATATATTAATACGTGAAGCCTAATCTTTGTGTCCCTTTTTAATGGAATTGGGCGAACGGATGAACGTGAAACTTGGCATAGTTAACGTTTATATGGAGGAGAAGTGCAGAAAGCTATTTATTTTATATAAAATGCATTAGAAGTACATTAAATTAATTAAAATATGCAATACTCACACTACTGCTTCAATTTTACACAACATATACACACATGTAAATAAAAGACATTTTGACATCTGTCAATAAAGGACTTCAAAAAAGGTTGTGAAGGAGGTTGCTATGCTCGACTGTATGTATTATTTTACTCTTACGTTCCAATTACCCTTTTTCATTATACATTCTACAATGATATTATAACATAATATCCTTTGACAAAAGAACCCAAATAAAATATAAACTTTAAAAAATCAATGAACTATGGTCGAATGTCGACCTCTGGGTAGTAGTAGTATAATTTAATAGGAAAAAATATGTATGAATCTTATCGCTCGATGAACATCATTATATACACATATAATAAAAATGTAAATCTAACGT
The DNA here is from genome assembly GCA_015888305.1 of Antheraea pernyi. Taxonomy (NCBI): domain Eukaryota; kingdom Metazoa; phylum Arthropoda; class Insecta; order Lepidoptera; family Saturniidae; genus Antheraea; species Antheraea pernyi. The sequence goes on from MU160218.1 coordinate 86,313, forward strand.
GCCTGTACTTTTACGATTTTCGTGAAAAAAATTGTTGCAGGTGTCTTGGAATAGGTAATAAAATACATTTCAAATATTTTTAGAAATGTCTGTCTGTCTGTTTGTTACTAAATTACTGGGTTCATCATAAAGCATATCATCGGGAGTAACTTAGTCTTTGTTTCATTAAAATCGGTCCACTCTACCAAAACTTATTGTAGTTTTAATGACGACGCGGCGTAAGTACGATTGAAAAGTAGACAGGTAAATGGACTTAATACATTCAGATGACTTTATTAGTCACTGTTTTTTACATAGGCTTCGACGCAGACGAAGTCGCGGGCACAGCTATTATAAATAAAACAGATATCTTTTGTTTTAACAGATTAACAAAATGTCGCGAAGATTAACGAAGCGCTACCTAACACAAGGAGATGAGTATCAGTGCCCTCTTGTTCAAGAAACTCAAGATATAGCAGAAAGGGAATTGAGAGAAACAGAAAATTCTAGGTCACAAGCCCTTATAGCTCTGAGAAATTGGATGGAACAGAATCCTAAGTTTTTAGCAGTTCGATTAGGTATGTATGTAGAGCTATTTATTTTTTTATAATGAAAGAGTATTTTATGTATAGATAGTGTTTTATGTATAGATAGTATTCGTGTTGTTTATTTTTTTTGTTGGGTTTTTTTATTTTTTTAAAGTACATTTTAATTCTTAGTTATTTTTCTTTTATATTTCTTTAATACGCACCGGATCAATAGTGTAAGTTGTGTTTACGTCCAGAAATGTTTAATTTTAAGTATATTTATAGAAATTATAATAACAAATTGTAAGATTAATTAAACACAGTTTCGTAGACCCAATAAAAAAAATCTCTGCCGAGTAACATAGTCATCTATCTTAAATTAGTTAGTAAACGTCTGGGGACAATGGGCCAGGGTTTCTAACTTGAGTAACCGAAACCAAAAACTTCACGTAACTATGACAATGAAAATATATTTTCGAATTTGACGGACTTCGCTTCTTATGCAGGTGAAATAATAAGGACTTTCAAGCAATCGACCACACAACACAAAATTTAAAACACACCGAAGACATATGGGGATATCGGTAACAGTAGTACAGTCTATAATTGTCACTATTTCATGTAGTCCGGTGAAGCTGTTAAGACGTTGCTTGGTCAATAGCGTAGTCAGTTCGAAAAAAAAAAAAGTCACTATTTCACCACATTTGGCTAATATATTTAACCAGTATATAGCCAAAGCAACTTTCCCCAATTTAATGAAAATAAGCAAAATGCGAGTCCTCCCAGGCCCTCAATATATAACTTATAAGCGTTGCACCCGCGTCAGTAGTAGATTTCAATTTCGTGAAACCAAACTGTCGACCATCCAGAAACTTTTTCACATTGAAATAGTCTACTAATTGGTTGAGCATAATCTTTTCAAAAATTTTACTTAAGGACGGAAGTACAGAAATATGTCTATAGTTTCCAAGACTACTTCTGCAACCTGATTTAAACAAAGGAACTACTTTGCTTATTTTCATTAAATTGGGGAAAGTTGCTTTGGCTATATACTGGTTAAATATATTAGCCAAATGTGGTGAAATAGTGACTTTTTTTTTTTTCGAACTGACTACGCTATTGACCAAGCAACGTCTTAACAGCTTCACCGGACTACATGAAATAGTGACAATTATAGACTGTACTACTGTTACCGATATCCCCATATGTCTTCGGTGTGTTTTAAATTTTGTGTTGTGTGGTCGATTGCTTGAAAGTCCTTATTATTTCACCTGCATAAGAAGCGAAGTCCGTCAAATTCGAAAATATATTTTCATTGTCATAGTTACGTGAAGTTTTTGGCTTCGGTTACTCAAGTTAGAAACCCTGGCCCATTGTCCCCAGACGTTTACTAACTAATTTAAGATAGATGACTATGTTACTCGGCAGAGATTTTTTTTATTGGGTCTACGAAACTGTGTTTAATTAATCTTACAATTTGTTATTATAATTTCTATAAATATACTTAAAATTAAACATTTCTGGACGTAAACACAACTTACACTATTGATCCGGTGCGTATTAAAGAAATATAAAAGAAAAATAACTAAGAATTAAAATGTACTTTAAAAAAATAAAAAAACCCAACAAAAAAAATAAACAACACGAATACTATCTATACATAAAACACTATCTATACATAAAATACTCTTTCATTATAAAAAAATAAATAGCTCTACATACATACCTAATCGAACTGCTAAAAACTTAGGATTCTGTTCCATCCAATTTCTCAGAGCTATAAGGGCTTGTGACCTAGAATTTTCTGTTTCTCTCAATTCCCTTTCTGCTATATCTTGAGTTTCTTGAACAAGAGGGCACTGATACTCATCTCCTTGTGTTAGGTAGCGCTTCGTTAATCTTCGCGACATTTTGTTAATCTGTTAAAACAAAAGATATCTGTTTTATTTATAATAGCTGTGCCCGCGACTTCGTCTGCGTCGAAGCCTATGTAAAAAACAGTGACTAATAAAGTCATCTGAATGTATTAAGTCCATTTACCTGTCTACTTTTCAATCGTACTTACGCCGCGTCGTCATTAAAACTACAATAAGTTTTGACTATTATATATAATATATTATTATTGTAAATATTATATATATTTGTTAAAAAGATAAACCAAATCGAGTTTCTTGCCGGTTCTTCTCGATGACTGGGTTGTTTTCCGAACCGGTGGTAGATTTGACGTTCATGAGTGCCTTCTTAGGGCCTAAATTGAATAAAGTGATTTTGATTTGACTTAATAAATGACTAAATCCTGTTTATAAGTTAATTTCATAGTGTATATCTAAAAATAAATCCTCGAAAAAAGGCATATTTATTTTGCTATGGTCTTTGCTAATATATATAATATTTTGCTTCTTTATATTATACACATACATATTTTATACGAAAAGTAAATGGCCTTGGGTTTGTTTTACTAAGCAGTTTCCAAATGATTGCCAATAATAGTCTGAACTTAATTTACGTGAACTAAAAAGGTTGTTTTGTTTATAGACTCTAATTTTTTGCTGCGTTTCTTACGAGCGAAGAAGTTTAGCGTACCCATGACACAAGAAGCGATCGAGCGTTATATACTGCTCCGTCAATCTTGGGGTATCGCATTCAATCAGCTCGATTATAAACTGCCTACAATGATGGAACTCATCGACTCAGGGTAAGTACAATGTGTGAACTCACGAAAGCTTTGAAGATGACTATATCAAGGCACTGTTAACTCTATTTTAATTCTTATTTTAAGGTATATTTTTGTCAGCCCTTTCAAAGACAAAGAAGGCCGCCGAGTTGTCATATACAGACCAGGTAAATAGAAATATTGTATTTATAGTCACATACCATATTACCAACATTCAATCTGATCCGAGTCTAGTAAAATATAATATTAATGTAGTCAGACCACTTTTTTTTTCAAAAATAACCCTTTTATATTTTGTTTATTGTTTTGTATTACATTATTTGTACAGGACCAGTTTAAACTATAACAGAAGACCCTTGGGCACAGAGTTTTATCAAAGTGAAGATCGTGCTCATGTGCTTTTGTGATAAATGACAAAATAACTTTGTATGTGGTAGAGCCACGCTGAAGCAATTACTGGTTTCAGCATGAATGGGTCGGCTCGACCCCGGTACTATCCACAGAAACACGTGAAGTAACAGTGATTGCATTGTTGCCTTTCGTTCGGGCAGTGAAAGCGCCGGTGGCCCACCTCCCTTCCTCTCACTCATCCTCTCCCCTCTCTCCCCCTTTCCCTTCCCCAAACACAGGCTGGCAACGTACTTGCGACTCTCCTAGTGTTGCTAGTGTCTATGGACGGCGGTGATCAATCATACAATGATAAATTACAATCACGTGACCCGCCTGTTCGTTTGCCTCATATGATATAAAAAAACAACTGATTTTTACAAGTTCAATAAATGTGTATATATCAATAAATATCAACCAAATGCGTGTATAGTCTTCATCTATATTTTTGCCGTTCTGAGTATAGCCTTAAGTTCGGGCTTACGTAACACAGTCAAGAGTTCGATGCAAAATTAAGCTAAAATATTATTGTAGGAATCTAAAGCATTTAATTAAACTTACATTATTTCAAGAGCATATATATACATACACATATATAGTTACAAATACGTATTGTTATATTATATACTAGCGGGCCTGGCAGACCTTGTCACACCCTGATTATAACAAAATCCTTGACAAATTATATACGAAAACCTTCCTCGTGAATCACTTTATCTACTGGTGAAAGCCGCATGAAAATCCGTTCCGTAGTTTTTGAGTTTACCGCGAACAGACAGACAGACGCAGTAGGGGATTTTGTTCTATACTATATAATAATAATAATAATATATAACAATACGTATTTGTACCTATATTTGTGTTCTGCGCATCTATAACCGAACCGGCGGTAGCTTTGACGTTTATTAGCGCCTTCTCAGTTCCTAAATTGAATAAAGGATATTTTGATTACCCCTTTCCGTTCCCCCAAACACAGGCTGGAAGCGCACTTGCGACTCTCCTGGACGTGTCTATGTACGGCGATGATCACTTACCATCAGGTGACCCGCCTGTTCGTTTGCATCCTATGATATAAAAAAAACAACTGATTTTTACAAGTTCAATAAATGTGTATATAGCAATAAATATCAACCAAATGCGTGTATAGTCCTCATCGATATTTTTGCCGTTCTGAGTATGCCTTATGTTCGGGCTTGCGTAACATAGTCAAGAGTTCGATGCAAAACAAAGCTAAAATATTATTGTAGGAATCTAAAGAAGGCATTTAATTAAACTTAAATTGTTTCAAGAGTATATATACATACACAAATATATTTACAAATACGTATTGTTATATATATACTAGCGGGCCTGGCATACGTTGTCCCACCCTGATTATAAAAAAAATCTTGACAAATTATACTAAAACCTTCCTCATGAATCACTTTATCCACTGGTGAAAACCGCATAAAAATCCGTTCAGTAGTTTTTGAGTTTATCGCGAACAGACAGACAGACGCGGAAGGGCACTTTGTTTTATACTATGTAATGATTATATTTAACAATACGTATTTGTACCTATATTTGTGTTCTGCGCATCTATAAATTTAGAGCGGTCAAAAAACTTGGCGTGGACTATAGTAATGTATTACTATAGCCAAGATTTTCTGGAAATTTGTGTTTGTTTTATGCCAAGGTTAGGGTACGATGGGAGTGGCATGTTCCTTGTGGACCTAAGTCCCTAAACTAAATAAAGATTTTAAAAAAATGTAACAGTGGATTGCGAGGTACAACTTTTAAAAAAAAAATCAATTTCCAGGTGTGTTCGATCCCTATAAATATACGAATCAAGACATGTGTCGTGTTATGGGTGTTTGTTATGAGACACTAATGGAATATTTAGAGCGGTCAAAAAACTTAGCGTAGACTATAGTAATGTAATTACTATAGCCAAGTTTTTCTGGAAATTTGTGTTTGTTTTGTGAATATGCCAAGATTAAGGTACGAATGGACTGACATGTATTGGACATGTTTTGTAGACCTAAGTCCCTAAACTAAATAAAGATTTTTTAAAAATTGTAGAAGTGGATTGTGAGGTACGACTTTATAAAAAAAATCAATTTCCAGGTGTGTTCGATCCCTATAAATATACGAATCAAGATATGTGTCGTGTTATGGGTGTTTGTTATGAGACACTAATGGAAGATGAGGAGGTGCAAGTTAGAGGTCTTGTGCACTTCGCAGACGGTGCTGGGGTTGGCTTCCCTCACATGACGCTTTTCACACCCAGAGAGGCGGTAAGAATCGTTAAAAACGGTGAGGTGAGTAGAAATGATTTTTTAAAATATATTCAGAAATAAAATAAAATTGAATATTATATATTATACATGTAATTACAATAAATACATCATTTGGTTTTACATAACTTATTTGAACAAATTTTTCGACGTTCATTAGCGTACCATACCTATGAGACACAAAGAGATTTATGGAATCAACGTACACCCGACCATAAAGTTTGCATTGGACTTCGGTATGGCACTCATATCTGAGAAGATTAGAAAAAGGGTTAAACTGTACACATCAGTGGATGATGTGGAAATCGAAAAGAACTTGCTCCCGCAGGAGTATGGTGGTACAATGCCAATGAAAGAAATGATCGGTAATTTTTTAATTTCATTTTACGCTCTTATATTATACTTTCTGACTTCTTGTACCTTCTTCTGATACCTTAAAATGCAGATCTTAGGAACGCTGTATATATATAATATTTTTTAAATATTCTTTACAATTTTTTTTAACATTTAAGTGTTATTCAGTAGAAGTCGAAGCATACCCGTATGTTGACATTCGAATGATAAATGATAAACATTTTGATATGCAAGTACATAGCTGTTTAATTTAATAAAAAAAAAGATTTATTTAATACCTATTTATTCTATATTTTATTGCAAAAATAATCATATTTTTATAACATTATAAAGTAAATATGAAACGTATTGTTTTACAGATTTATGGAAAGAGGAATTAGAAAGAAAGCGTAATATTTTACTATTGAACGATAAAATGGGGGTGCGGTTGGAAATGTATAGTGAGTCTGCACGAGAGGGCGCTATATCTGCTCTTCGTGCAGGTGCAAATACATGTGCTGGCGCAGATACCGTAGGCGATGCTATGCGTGGTGTCACTGGAAACTTCAGAAAACTCGAAGTGGATTAATTATTTATTCAGATTGAAACTTAGATATATTATTAACAGGTTTAAGTATTAAATATTAGACGAAAAATGGTTTTACTTGTATTTTAAATAAAATATGCAATTTGTAGATACCATTCTTTCTACCCTATAGTTATCATATCACCAAGATCTGTGCTTCTAAAATAAGTTAGCATCGACCTAGAGATACTTTTTCAGCCAGTGTTGTGCTATTTCAGATTCTATTCTGGTCCTGGGGGTCTACTTATTTGTAAGCTGTAATTTAATAATCATTTAATGTATTCTTAAGTAGTGGCGTCAATATTTTGGGGATATTCTTGAAGTTGAATTTGTAAAGAGTTTACTCAGATTAGAACAGTTTCTCAGATTAGAACCCTGTTATACAACGCTCTTTTTAAATTTGGACTAGAAAACTTTGGTACGGCTTAGATTAAAAAATTACAAATCAACTGTGAATAAATAAATATGAGGAATCAATTTCATACATAGCTATTTAATTCCATACTAAATGACCAACCAAGCTTGTAACATGACCACTAAATATACATACATACATATTAAACACGCAAATACAGAACTAACAATTATGCTTATCACATAAGTCAGTTTTATGTGAAATAATAGAATTCACTTTTCTTCTTCTCGGCCCAATATTTACTACGACTCCGGTCATGACCTGCGAAGGATTTAAGAATTTCAGATCCACGGGCAGTGTAGTTCAAAACCTGCCTTCCCCTTTGGAATTGGGAGCTGAGAAGTCACACAAACTGTACTCTTTTTTCGATATTATTCAAAGCTCTTTTCATGGCGACTTTTTTTTTTCTCGAACTATCCACGCTATTGACCCGGCAGGGTCTTCACAGCTTCACCGGACTACAAAGCCATGGCGACAATTTTTCAATCGACACTATTACTTAATTACTTACCGTTCTTCGTACCGTTGTTTACTTTTACCTAATGTGTTGCGACGCTGAGGGCATTGAGCTGGATGTCATTAACGTGTCATGTCATATCAGCGCCTTAACAGCTCGTCTAAATAAGTGTGGTGCAACTGTAAAGGTCTGTCAGGCTTAAACAGCGTATATTCAGTAAAAACAAAACATATGAATACGTACAAAACCGTAATGACATGATGTATATATATGTATATCTTAAGGGTATGAATTACGGTACTGACCACATTAGGCGATATTTAATAACGCAGTCACCATTTCAAGGTTATCTACATACCACAATACGGATATAAGCTTCGGAGAGCATAATAAAAACAATTCTTTAGATTTATTATATCGTTTATTAAAAATCGAATAACTACCTTATCGTTAAAACTATTACACATTATCACATATTACAAAAAACAAACACATTTTTAATAACTTATGGCACATGGGAATTTGGCTTTTTTTTTACTATCCAGATTTTATAACTTAATTGTAAATAATAAACGACAAGTAATACAAACATAAAAGCAAATCTTCACTATAATATATTACTAAAACATAAAATGATTAATCTCATATTATAATCACGGGGAGAGATGTTATTCCTTCATACTTATTACGATCAATACATTAGATTAATTATAACTATAATACCATTAAAATAATTATGTATCAACCTCCTAAACTCCTAAGTTGGTGAAACATCTATAACAGTCTAAAAAATGTACATAAAATAGGTTTAGGTACAATTAAAGCTCTCTGTAAGGTAAATTACTTGAATAATTAAACTGCAGGCACATTTCAAAACTATTTAACCATCAATCTAGATATTGCGGTATTCTGAAGTAGATCTATTTTTATATTCTACATGCTTCGCGATTTCATATACGAATTATCATTCTTATACACCCCTTATACGTACGAACGTATGTGAATGTATTGCGTGAACATACATTTCCATGAAACTCTTTAGCCTACGTATGTATCAAAATCCATAGATAAAAATAAATTGCTGGCTCTATAAACTCTATCATATATATTTGGCTTACTACAAACATCATTATTTTAATTCAATAATTATAACAAATATTTCATTTTTCATTTCAGTTTTTGAATATATTTACGATATCTTAGTCACTATAAAATAATTATTAAGTATGTAATTAATTAAATAATTATGTATATAACGTAAGAAATCTCATCAAGTTACAAGCCTTTGCAAGTATTGTAATTTTACTCACAGTACTATATATACTTATCATATATCCGACATGCGATTGTGTTCTTTGTTTTTTATTATTATTTTAAACCCTCTTAATGATTATATTGTTTATTAGTGATGTAAATGATACAAAAGTATGATGGAAACTTGCTGGATAATATAGTGAATTATGTATTAAAGAAGAAGTCGTAATGATTGGATACTTTTTAATACTATACATGGAAATATTAACAGTATACATAACGATTAGCTGAGAGCAGTTTTATAGCTTTAGAAGGAGAAAACAAAACTGTTTTCGGTTTTTATTATTGCTCGGCTTCTGAGTGTTAAATTGTAAGTATATATAGTTAGCAGTAAATTATAGAATATTTGATTTGTGAAAACCATAAAATGCAATAACTACTATAATCCTTTACGTTATGAAATCTACTAAGAAATAAACTATTAAACGTTGTTTTTAAATATTAAGATCGCGACTACAAAATTAGGCACTTTAATATGCATAAACAGTACAAATGTTCCACAGTATAAAAACAGTTGTAATTGGAATTTTTATTAAATATCTTGATTCGATATTGCACAAACAGAATCGTGTATACGGCAAATTCATTGTAATTTTATTTACCGAGATAAACCGAATAGAGTTAATATTATGCTTCTCCTACGCCTGTGTGACGAAACTTCGACAATTTTTTGCGCTAAAAACTAACCTCAAAAATAAATCCGATAAAGATGCAGAAAAACAATAGCACGCCTTTATCGTTCCAATAACAATTCGAAATTAACGTTTCCAAGTTCCTATTATATGAATATAAAATTGACACTTATTTATCTTTAACCTGTCTCGTTATTATACATTATTATAATACGTATCCTAAATTTGTGTTCTGTGCAACTACA